>CAUYRH010080425.1:0-37455 GCA_963574655.1 Perodicticus potto | reverse complement strand
GAGAGGGCAGCTGCAGATCTCACTGCCCTCCTGCAGACACCCACTCTGAGGGCTGTGTCTGCCCCCTCTCCCAGGAGCCCTTCCCCTCCCTGCCTGTAAGGGGCCACAGTGGAGATGGTCACATGCAAGGCCTGTGGGGGGAGGTGGTGTGGGGGAGCTTCTGAGGCTGCTTGGCCTGCAGGCAGTCAGGGCACCCAGTCCCCCCCATATGGCAGCAGCCCACCTGGTCAGCCCTGCTACCACCTCCTGCCCGATCCTAGTGCTTGGGCAGAGAGCTCTGGCCCACTCCAGCGGATCCCAGATCCTCCCGACTGGAGCCCTGTGTGCCCAGTGGGCCCCTGCGGGAAGGGGAGGCGGTGGCCCCAGGTGGCCTGCTGGGTTCCTCCACTCTTCACCCATACTGCCCATGTCCAGTGAAGAAGCAGAGGTTATACATGTCCAAATATGGTAATTTATTTAATAGAACTATTATAAGATATTCAAATAATTTCTAAATTTTTTTTAGTATTATACTACAGTGTGCATCCTTATGCACATTTTATGTACATCTCTAATGATCATAGCAACATTTTAAACTAAATTTTAGCTTTATGTCAACTGAATTCAATCTGCCATTTTTACAGTATATTACTAATTTCATAGCTAGTAATGAGACGTTAAGCAAGTTTCCTAATCTCTCTCTGCTTCACATGTAAGGTGGGCTTCATAATAGCATCTGTTTCATAAGTGAAAATTAAATTAGATGATGCAAGTGAAATTAGTACATTAATGCAATGTATTCTAAGTGCTCAGAATTGCTATATATACATTACCTCCACTTCCTTTTATTCCCTGGCTAAGTAGATTTTCAATGACTATTACTTTTGGTGAATAAATGGGGTAATATTTGATATTTGAAACACTTAGTCTTAATATCACATTGTTTAAATTTTTCTTGTTTTAAGATTGAATTGAATCTCTAAATTTAATACCTATTATTATGTCTCTTTGAAAGTAACACAATTTAATTATAATTTTATAAATGAGAATGTTCTTGCGCAAAGGTAAAGAACAGTCATTATGTGGTAAATTCACGGTCAAGACCTTAAATCCTTTGACTCTTGTACTTAAGTAAGTTTTTCCCAAGCAATGGGCTTGTTTATTAGGACACAGGTTAATTATCTTTTACCTCAGTTATTCAATTTCAACAAATTCTACCACTTTAATTTATTTTAAATAATATATTTTAGTATTTCACAAAGAGTAAGAACTAGTGGTGTAGATTAAAAAAATAGGCAAATAAAATAAAATAGAGAGTCTAAGAGGAGGTGAAACAGGTAGTAATAAAATTTGACTTAATTTTTAAAAATGAAAGTTATGACTACATTAATAAATAAATTGTGGTATATACACAAGATAGAAATATTATACAGCAATGAGAAAAATGAATGATTTCTATATGCAACAACATAAATCTAGTTGTAATAGAAAGTAAAAGAATTGAGGCACAAGAATATTTACTGATAAAATGCTGTAATTTTGCATGGAGGCTACCCAGTATGCACACTACAATGTGTGCAGAACCATTTTAGTAGGTGCTGTTTTAGAAAAAGTAATTGATACATCAATGAGGCAAGCAATCAGCCTGATGATTCACCACTGGTAAAATATGTGTAAGGATGTACATTGTAGTATAATACCAAAAAATAGAAATCATTTGAATATCTTATAATAGGTCTACTAAATAAATTACCATATTTCGTGTATTACTACACAATATTCTTGCTTGGCCTTGGGTAGGGTCACATTTAGGGCTAGACAATGTGAGTTTGCTTGTGGGACATGCTTGGCCTGTTGAAACTGAGCCTGCCTTCCAGAATGTTGTTGCCACCACTACCTTTGACTGTCCACTCAGCATAGCTTGAGTTGTGCAATGTCAGGGTTAGGGGTTTCAGGGAGAGTTGCTGAGAAATTCTCTTACTTGCCTTCTCTTTCTCCAATCTAGCCAATGGAGTTGGAGCTAAAAACTTACATATTGCTATGGAGATGCCAGATCTATCTGTACTTAGAGGTGAACTTTAAGGGTATATCAATAGTAGCATAAAATAGTTTTTTTTTGTTTTGAGACAGTGTCTCACTTTGTCACCCTTGGTAGAGTGTTGTGGCATCATAGCTCACAGCAATTGCAAACTCCTGGGCTCAAGTGATCCTCTTGCCTCAGCCTTCTGAGTAGCTGAGACAACAGGCTCCTACCACAAGGCCTGGCTATTTTTAGAGACAGCGTCTTGCTCTAGCTCAGGTTCTGCCTGCCTTGAGCTTCCAGAGTACTAAGATTACAGGCGTGAGCCACTGTACCCAGCTGGTAGCATAAAACCGTTTAAACGAAATCTGGCTTTTCGTCTCCTTTACTCACTTTCTTTCGCTAAGAAATCAAATCTTTCATTATTTGTATTAATATCAGTTTATTAAACGTCTTTAATTTTTGTTTTGGCTAAATTCACTTTTTGATTCCTACAATTTGTTTACTAATTATTTTGGATATTTTAGGCAAATCATGTTATTTGTGAATGATACACACTTCCATGTGAAAGCTATAACCCAACTACAGCCCAAGATGAAGGGGACCGAGGAGGGGGAAGGGAAGAAAGGGGGGAGAATGGGTGGAGGGAGGGTAATTGGTGGGACTGCACCTATGGTGCATTTTACAAGGGTGCATGTTAAAACTACTAAGTGTAGAATATAAATGCCTTAACACAATAACTAAGAAAATGCAGTGAAGGCTATATTAACCAGTTTGATGAAAGTATTTCAAATTTCATATAAAACCAGCACATTGTACCCCATAATTGTGTTAATGTACACAGCTATGATTTAATTAAAAAAATGGAATCATTTTTCTCTCAAAATAAAAAGAAAAGAAAAGAAGAGGAGGAGACTGGGTCCCTGCCTTCTCACCTTCTCTTCATGTCACAGTGGAAAATGCACCAAAGCCCAGGAATTAGACTGGGTAAGTAAACTCTCACCCCACACTGCAGCACAGCTCCAAAAGCAAAGTGCTCTCCCTTTCTGCACCTGCCCTGGCCAAATCATGGCTCCTGGGGGCTGCTGGACCAGGAAGAGGTGCTGTCAGCATCTGGGGTGGAGCAGAAGCTGTGCCCGGAGGTGCCGGCTCCCGGGAATGAGTGCTTGAGCCTTGACCCTACTTGAACTGCCATGGTGCTCCTACTTGGCAGGACTCTTGGTCTCAGCAGCCTTAAGCCAGGCCTGTTCTTCTATGACCCCTCCCCTGGCATCCACCCAGATGCCTCCAGATCCTGCCATGAGGCTGCTGGCTGTGGGTGAGATCTGGTAGCAGGTCCCTTTCCTGTGGAGAGGGACAGTTTTGCTATTCCATGTTCAGAGTAGGGATGGGTTGGGAAGAGTGTGGGGCACAGCTCCCGAACATTTTTTTCTTTTTATAATTTCAGATTAATGTCGGGGTACACACAGCTAGATTCCACAGTTTGCATTTATAAAGTTAAAGTCTGATTTGTAGTTGTGTCCCACACCAAGGTAGTGTGATATGTACCTGTGCAATGTACCTATGGGTAGGAATGGACTCAACCATTTCTTCCCTCCCCTTTTGCCTCCTGCTTGAATTACATTGAGTTTTTCTTTCATGTGAGCAAATAGGTGTTAATCTATTAGTTTTGATTTGGTACTGGGTACATGTGGTATTTGTTTTTCCATTCTTGTGATAATTCACAAGGGAGAATGGTCTCCAATTTCTTCCAGGTTGTTGCCAAAGATACATAATCTTTGTCTTTTTCATTACTATTTAATATTCCATGTTCTACATATACCACAATTAATTTAATCCATTCCTGGTTGAAGGGTACTTTGCTTGTTTCCACATCTTTGTGATTGTGAATTTTGGTGTTATGAACATTTGAGTGCAAGCATCTTTATGGTAGAATGCCTTATTGCCCTTGGGGTAAATATTCAGTAAAGGGATTACAAGATCAAATGGCAGGTGTCTGCTTACTTCCTTCCACAGAGGCTGCACCAGTCTGCACTTCCACCAACAGTGTGTTTCCTGTTCCTGTCACTTTGCATACACACCAGTATCTGTTGTTTGGGGACTTTATGATTTAAGACATTCTCTCTGGGATTAGATGATACCTCAGTGTGGTTTTGATTTGCATTCATTGGATGATTAAAGGTGAAAGAACATTTTTTCATGTGTTTGTTGGCCATTAGTGTATCTTCAAGAAAAAATTTCCTGTTCATGGGGTTGTTTGATTTTTTTCATGTTGATTTGCTTGAGTTCTTTGTATACTCTGGTTATCAGCCTTTTTTGGATAGATAGCATGCAAATATCTTCTCTTATTCTGTAGGTTGTCTTTTCGCTTTGTTGATTGTGTCCTTCTCAGTTTAGAAGCTCTTTAACTTGTCAGATTATACTACAAGTCTATAGTGATCAAAACAGCATGATATTGGCATAAAAAATAGAGACACTGACCTTGAACAGAACAAAGAATCTAGAGGTGAAACCAGCCTCACAGCACCATCTGACCTTGACAAAGTAAACAAAAGCATACACTAGGGAAAAGAATCTCTATTCAATAAATGATGCTGGGAGAACTGGCTGGTCACGTGTAAAAATCTGAAACTGTAACTGCACCTCTCACTGCTTATAAAAGTTAACTGATGACGTGCAAAAGATTTAAATTTATGACACAAAGGTATAAAAACTCTAGAAGAATGTGTTAGAAAATCTCTTAATCTAATTGGTCTAGGGAAAGAATTTATGAAGAAGACCCACTGGCAATCATAGCAACAACAAAAATAAATCGAGGGAAATTGATCAACCTAAAGTTTATTAAACTTCTTTAAGCAGATTTAAATTTAAATTTATTTTGCATCCAGAATGCATGGTGTTAGTGTGTGAATTAGCCTGGTTTTAGAAATATCTTTTCAAAATTCGTATTTAGGCTTAATTTTCATATCATCCAAATATTCAGAAAGAAAATGTCACAGGTGGTATTTCCTTGGTTAATGTCACAAGTTGGAATTGCTAGTGAAATTGCATTAGATTTAGCCTGAAATTACCCTTAGAATACACGTGTGCCAGAGGACCAAAGACATAAAGGGCTTTGCTTGTGGACCAAATTCCATATCAGTTGTTATTTTTGTAACTTAATGTCTTGAAGAAGAAAAATTTTTAGTCCATAGACCAGGCCAAAAGTAATGACACTGGCATTTTTTGATAAAAAAGTTTGTATTTGTTAGGTAAAGTCCAAGTTGCAATTGAGCCCTTCACCCAGGAGGTGTACCATGTACCCACTACATTGGGTAGGTGAGGGCTTAAATAGTTCTTTGTTTCATAGGGAACCAGAAAAAAACCAGAATAGCCAATGAAACAAATCTGGAAGCATCACATTCCTATACTTCAGGTTATATATGAGTCTATGGTGATCAAAACAGTATGGTATTGACACAAAATGGAGAAATAGATCTATGGAACAGAATAAAAAACCTGGAAATCAAACTAGCTGCATATTGTCATCTGATCTTTGATAAATCAAACAAAAGCACACACTGGGGAATAGAGTCCCTATTTAATAACTGGTGCTGGGAGAACCGGTTAGCCAGATGAAGAAGACTGAAGCTGGACCCACACCTCTCACCACTGATAAAAAGTAACTCATGCTGGATAGAAGATTCAAATTTAAGACACAAAATGATAAAAACTCTAGGAGAGAATGTGGGGAAACTCTTGATGATGTCTGCCTGGGAAAAGATATTATGAAGAATACCCCACTGGCAATTGCAGCAACACCAAAAATAAATGAATAGGACACGATTAAGATAAAAATTTCCGGCTCGGCGCCTGTGGCTCAATGGGCTAGGGCACCAGCCATGTACACCTGAGCTGGCGGGTTCGAATCCAACCTGGGCCTGTCAAGCAATAATGATGGCTGCAACCAAAAAACAGCCAGGCATTGTGGCGGGCGCCTGTTTTCCCAGCTACTTGGGAGGCGGAGGCAGGAGACTCGCTTGAGCCCAGGAATTGGAGGTTGCTGTGAGCTGTGATGCCACAGCACTCTACCCAGGGCGACAGCTTGAGGCTCTGTCTCAAAAAAAATAAAAAAAATAAAAAAAACCATTCAAGCAGCTTATGATGCTGTGGTATAGGATAAAGGATCCGTCAAGCTCAAGGTTGGACGTCACAGGTTGTAAATAGCAACTGAGTCTTGGTGTGGCCGTGTCTATGTGGTGCTGGAGGTGCCACAGAAGAGGGTAAGGAATTCTCCACAATAAAGACTGAAGGCTCATGGCCAAGGGCATCCAAAATGCCTGTGGCTTTTCCATGAGGGATACTCGGTGTGACAGTGGAGCCTCTCCCTCCGTTAGAGAAAAGGAAAAGCAGCTCCCTTAAAGACCAGGCAGCAGAGGGTCATGGAATATTGGAACATTAGCTCCAGGTCCCCACCATGGGGACTCTCCTGCTACCCACACATGGATCTAATGAATTAACTTTGGCAGACTTTCTGCAAGTCATATTTTTGCCAGTAAAGTTATTGAGTTGGAATCGAGTACCCAAGTCTGCGCCATAATCATTTCCTGGTTGACTTTTTGTTTCTGGCGGTCCTGCTTGTGTATGCTAGTAAGGATTGTTGTTGAGGGACGAGGGGACCCATGATTTATCCAAATAATGCACCTAATCCTGTGTGATGGAAACAGTCCTCTTGTTGCTAGGCAGGAAGAAGCCTCATGACGAAAGGATGGGGTTACCAGCCCTCATTACCCCAGGCCAGAGGGCCGGATTGTAGGGGCTCCCGAGAATGAGTGAGAATCATTCTGCCAGTCCTCATGGAGTCTTAGGACCTGGGAGGTAGCCTTTTTTAAAACAATCAAACCTCTTGTGGAATTGGCCTGTTCTTCAGGTGAATTCTGTCTTCTGTCTGGCCGTGTGCCCTCGGCAGCTGGGGCTCTGTTTTTGTATCTACGTTAAGCTCAGCCTGTTGGAAGGTTGTGGAACTTCTTTCCATGAGGACCATCTGGGCCCAGGTCACATTCAACCGTGAATTACATGGGAGAATTTCACACATGCAACTCTCTATAATCACAAACCTGTCCAAGCCACTAGTCACCCACGAAGGCAATTCTTGGGTGTTCTGGAAGAACTACAGGTTAATAGCCAGTGCAGGCCTCAGTTCTAATTGTTTTAACCTTGTTAGGGGTATCGGGTGGAGATTGAAGAGGCAGGAAGTATTTTTCTTGCATATTTGAAGCGAAACCTCTGTGAGGCAGGATCAGGCTGGGCTTGTGGCTGATCCACCTAAGAAGGTTCAGGTGGAGGGCAGGCTCAGGGCCCACTACTATTAATAGTTTGAGTGCAGAGATGGAAGGGCTGCCTTGTGCAAAAGAAGACCAGGGGGCACATGGGTGGGGGACTCCAGATGCTTCTTTACCTAGACTGTAGACTCCAGTGCCATCTCCCTGGGCTGCCTCGGCACGCAGACATCCTTTGGGGTTTGGGGGACCGTCTCAGCCTTCCTGTGAGACCAACGAGTGGGAATCCAGCCATTTCCTTCCATCCTCCACCTCCCTTTTTTTTTTTTTTTTCCTCCAGTTTTTGCACAACAGGATTTATTCATGTTCACTGTATTCAAGTTCCCAGATGGGGGGAGAAAAAAAAGATTGTGTTGAATGAGCTTATTGTTTGGAGGTTTCACTGACTTCTTTTATTTATTACCCATAGTCCTAGAACATATTGAGCTGATTTACTAAAATTCAAATGTAGTCCTTTTGGAAGGAACGCTGGTAGGGTGCTCGGTGTCCCTGGTATTAGGGTGGGCCTCACTGGTGTACCTTACCCTCATCTTCATGGCCTTGAGTCTGCTTGGGGGCAGTATTCTCAGTTACCATCCCTGATTCCTTGTGAGCTTGCAGTGGTCACCACCCTGCTGTTCTTTGCATTGTTGGGACTTTTGTGGCACCCCTTCTGGTATATTCTTTCAAGAAAAAAGATGGACACCACCATTAGGTACCAAGGTTAACGGAAGCCCCCTGTGGCTTCTGATTGGCTGTTTCCTGCACATGTAGGAGGAAACAAAGGATGTGAATGGACAGACATGGGGCAGAAGCAGCAAGGGTCCAACAGCCTCACGCTTGCTGCTCAACGCCTGATGCAGGGCAGCTGGCCCTGGCCGGACATGGCAGAGTTGGATTGCACGTCGTCAGCATGGTATAGTGATGGGGGTCCCCAGAATCGTGGCTTGTTTGAGGTGAAGTGTGATTGTGTAGCTGAAACATGGTTACCCTGTGATGGCTCCAGGTGTCTGGAGCCCTTGGCGATCTCCTGAGGAAGCCATTGCAGGTACTTGAGCTAAGTGAGGCCTGCTCTTGTTGGAGTCGGTAGTTCAAGCCAATATCCCAGATGCTCTAACTGTTAGCCTGGGGCCCAGCAGGCAGGGTGGGTCCCTCAGCACAGGCATGAGTGTGAGTGCTGGGTGCTTCAGGGTGCTCTTGGGCACAGGACACCAGTCCTGCACAGCGGTGGACTCTTCCTCTAGCTTGCTCCCTCTCCCCCCGCCCGGTCCCGCTTCCTCGCTCCCTCTCCCCCCGCCCGTTCCCGCTTCCTCGCTCCCTCTCCCCCCGCCCGTTCCCGCTTCCTTGCTCCCTCTCCCCCCGCCCGTTCCCGCTTGCTTGCTCCCTCTCCCCCCGCCCGTTCCCGCTTCCTTGCTCCCTCTCCCCCCGCCCCTTCCCGCTTCCTTGCTCCCTCTCCTTCTCCTCTGTCCTCCTCTCTCCTCCCCTCTTCTTCTCCTTCTCAACCTCCAACCCTTTTTCCACTCTGTTTCTTCCTACCAATCCCATTCAGACCTCTTGGGTCTCGAGTCCAGGAAAGGTATTCCCACTGAAAAGAAGGGACAGAGCCCTCCTGCCTCGTCCCCAGGTCTCCGGTAGTCACATAGCCATGGCCAGAACTCCAGACTTCCCTGGGAGAGGCTGACCTCAGAGTCAGGGCCGAGGACTGGGGCTTGCTCTCAGGATCTCTCTCGCCCCTGGAAGGGGAGACGTGGGTCGGAAGTTATTCTCAGAGCCCTGTTAAAGTTGCTGCTTTTACAGGCCCTAGAAGGAGTCACTACTGTAAATAATCCCACCTCCCCAACCCTCAGGGACTGGGCAGCCTGCTCATCCTGGGACCTTGCCCGCTGTCCAGCCTGACTAGTGCAGGTTAGTGTCACAGTGACCAGGGTTCCAGGAGAGGGAGCACTAATCCTCCCTCTGCTGTCCTCCAACAGCACCGTGACCCTTGGACCCCTGAGGGGTAGAAGCAAAGTCCTCGCCTCTCCCATTGCCCCCACCCCCAAGTTCCCCAGAATCCAGTATCAGAGGGGCTGGTGCTGGCATAAGGGGAGCATGAGAACATGGCCATTGTTTAGATAAAAGTTCCAACATGAAGGCTCAACATTGACTAAAATAATTTTTCCCATTGACCTCTTGGCTTCTCAGCGGGTAAGCGCCCATCTCCCGCCGTCTGATGTTGGTTTGGTGTCTGTAATTGTAAACAGTTCTGGCTGGGAGCAAATCTCCGAGAGTTATGGGATCCAGGTGTCACTCCAGACTTAACCATGTACTGGTTCCCTCGAGAGCGGAAAGGCTGTTTTGTTCTCAGAATTTGGGCTGTTGCTTTTGAGATCAAATCCTCCTGAAGTGTGACTCTGTGCCCCCCGCCCAGCCCCCAGACTCTAGCTCTTCACTCCCCACTGAAAGAGGCTTTGGGGACTCTGTTGGTAAAACTCTTGGCGTGGGAGTTTTTGCTTCTCTGAGCAGGAGGTGAGGGCTTGGAGCCCTGAGTTTTCTCAGGTATTCAGGGAGCCACGAAGAGGCTGAGGGCAAACTGGTGCTCACTTCTCCGTATGAGAACGAGGGTCTTGCTAGTCAGGGCAGGAGCATGGGCTTGGGTCAGTGATAGTCTTGTTTCTTGGGCACCTGATGCAGAAACTGTGAAAGCAGGAGCCTCTTGTCTTAAGCAGGAGGCCTCAGAAGAGTGAAGGTGGCTTCACGTAATTACTTCTACCCGCAACAGAGTTGAGAGTCATCCCAGAGCAAAACTAGCCTAAAGCCCAAGGGATTGTGTTGGAAAATGCCTTTGGTAGTTTGGGGGGATGTAGGGAATACCGAACTGGAGGCTCAGCTCTCTCCTGTCTTTGCAGTCTAAGCATTTACTTTACAGGGATCAGGGATGACTGGGGCACAGGTGTTGGTGGAGAGGAGGCCTCAGATGATCATTTGCCTCATTTTCTTGAAATGTCCTCAAGCTATTTACTTAATGCCCTCAGAGCATAAGACTGTCCTATAACAAGATTTATTTTCCTGCTGGGAAGGTTGAGGCAGTTTGGAGGCGAGAATATGAGAGTCCTGAGGGACCCTGCTCTGTTGGGGCATGGAGGCCTCTGATTCCGCGCAGGCCTCCTCTTTGTCCTCGTGCCCAGCCACCATGTGTCTGTGCACATGGATTTCTTCTCTGGTTGGGAAAATAAATAAGGGTAGACACACAGCTTGGAGAAAACTATTCTCTACAAAGGGCTCTTTAAAAATTACTATTATCAAGTGTGGAAATGGTTTGGATTTAGGAGGAAACAGCTGGCTGGCAGGGATCCTGGTGGGGTCTCGGGTAAGATTTGTGGTATCACTAATGACTTTATTCAGTACATTTCCGGCACAAGCACCCTTGGACTTTGGGGAATTTTGTGGCTGAGAACTGAGGCCGGGAAGGGAAAGTCTCCATTTCCTTCAGACTGTCTAGACCTGTCCAATGGATGTCTTTTATACACCTTGATAGTTTAACGTGGATGCACACAGCCCTTTTCTTTCCAGGATTCTCTGTTGACAGGTTTCTCTGAGACTGCAATACATTGCTTTCTACCTAGGGCAAGCACAGATTTCTTAAGGCCCCTAAACCAGGGCCTGTCCTTGAATGAAGGTGGTGTTCAGGGCAGCTCACCAGACGCTGTGGGGAGAGCAAGGAGGCGTGGTGTCCCTGGTATTGCATTGGACAAGGTCCGAGCCCGTCTGCATTTGACTCACCTCCGAAGCCGTTCCTCACTTCACTCTATAATGCAGACATCGTGCACTCCCCCTCGTACTTCCCAGCTTGGGCTTTTGCAGGTGCTGCACCGTTGGCCTGAAATGCCCTCCCTTCAGGCTGCCTGGCAAGCTTCTCTCTCAAGGCTCACTCAGCCTTGACCTTGGCTCTCCCAATGCCCTTAATCCTCATTGAACCTTACACAGCCCTCCCTGGCCATAGTCTGTGACTGTATTGTAGCTGATGGAAAGCCTGTATTTCTGGTAGACTGTGAGTGGCTTAGGAATCAGAGGCCATGTTCTTTATGTCCACAGTACCTAACCCCATGTGTGAGTGCTCAGGAAACAGGAATTGAATGATAGAGAAATGGTTGCTACCCTCAGGTTTGTTTTCTTAGAATTTTTATTACAAATCAAAGTTAAGGGCTCTGTTCGTCAGTGGGCACCCTGGATAAAGTTAATAGCTGGCAGAAAGGGGGGAGATATTTACGATGTCTAAAATCGTCAAAGGTTTACCATTTGGCACATATAAGGAACTACTGCAGATCAACAAGAACAATGAAAATGGATTAAGGGTATTAACAGAATTTACAGGTGAGGCTCAGTGCCCATAGCTCAATGATTAGGGCTGCTAATACACCGAGGCTGGCGGGTTTGAACCGGGCCTGAGCCTGCTAAACAACAATGACAACTACAACAAAAAAATAACCAAGCATTGTGGTGGGTATCTATAGTCTGAGCTACTTGGGAGGCTAAGGCAAGAGAATCACTTAAGTTCAAGAGTTTGAGGTTGCTGTGAGCTGTGATGTCACAGCACTCTACTGAGGAGCAACATAGTGAGACTCTGTCAAAAAAAAAAAGAATTTACAGGTGAAAGAAGACTCCAAAAAGTTAACAAGCATCTGAAGAAGTGCTTGGCTCCTATAGGCATCAGAGACAATCTCCAAAACAACCACCCAGTAGGCTGGCGGAGAAGGCTGTACAATGCCACATATTTGCAGGGATGTTGAGATGGATGGTTCTCATGCCGTGCCAAGTCTGGAGGGTATTCTGACTCTTCTTAGTTGCATCAGATATGCACTTGCCATATGACCAAGACATTCCTAAAGAAATGTCTGCATAGGTCCACAGGGGATGGGGTTGCAGGTGATCCCTGCGGTGTTATTTGTTGTGGTACAGAGTGAGAAGCAGAGTGGGCACCCCTCGGGGGAGGAAATAGCTGAACTGACAGATGCGTGTCAGGGAGAATTAGGCAGCAGAAGCAATGCACTGGATGTCAAGCCAGCAGCATAGATGGCTCTTTGAGACGTAGTGCTGATGGAAAGGTGAGAAGCAGAGGACATCTGACGACAGCATTTACAGCCATAACAGAAAGGTACATATTAGAAAGATGATTTCTGGAGGAGGAGGATGGAGCATGGGGAAGAAGGGGAAATCGGTGAGAGTTTGCCTACAGCCTGTTGTCAGTAGCAAGAGCCAACTTGGAGTGGAATTTGGCATAGTGAAAGCAACACTAGAAGATCAAATGGGGTGCTGTGGAAAGATGGGGGGAAGACCCCTCTTCCCCCCTGGAAGAGTCATGAGGGGGGCATTTTCCTTTTTATTAATGGCGGGACTGTCCAAGACCCTTTGTCCACAGAACACCCTTACGTTTGCCTCCAAAGCTTGCACTTGACTGTCACGGCTGTAGAGGTAGTTGGCAGTCTGGCCATCATCGCAGAGGGGAGGGGATGCTTGGGTAAGGGCTGGCTTCTCATAGCTGTGTATTTTTTCATTCTCCTCCAGCCACTCTGAGTGCCTGAGCTCTTAGTCATCTTTGGGTTCATATCCCTAAGTACAGGTCATGGCTGAGAGCCAGCGTCCAAATGTTTGTCAGATTGAATAGAATGCAGAATTGGATTTTTCCAGTAGCTGATTGAGGGGAAAGTCACTAGACTCTGTGATCTAGGAGTCCTCTTGCTCTTCTCCACCTGGGAGATGGGAATATCCACTCAAAACTCATGTGACTAAACAAGACCAACTGCCTCTCCGTTCCTTCCCATTGGGTCTATGTGATCTTGGCCCCCGACCTTTTTTTCCATCATTTCTGTTTCTAGTTAAAATAACCATTTTGAGATTCAAAGGTTAAGAGCCATTTGGGCCAGATGGGCCAGGGCTCCCTTCTGCTTTGCCCAGTGCTGTCACCGGCCTGGACCCAGGAGGCAGGACCTGTGAGCATGGGCAGGAGAAGAGCCAACTCTTTGGGGTGTGGGCTTGGCAGGGGGTGCAGCAGATCCAGCTGCATTTAAAGCCAAGAACTAACGCCTAAGGTTTGCAGAAAATGGAAGAATCCCTGAGGTTGGCTGTCGTGGTTTCACTATACTCCCACAGTTCTTTCTCACACACTGTGTCATGTCTCGATGTCTCTTCCTTTGAGCTGTTTTTCATCTGGCCTGTTCATTTACTGACAGTGTTTTTTTCTGCCCCATGTCTTTGGACCTAATTTCCCATCCTAGGTCCCCTGGAATGTTGACACCTTAAGTGGTGGGACAGTAAAGACTTTATTTCTGTTTTCTCAAGTTCAAGTATCAGGCTCAGTATCCTTTCCAGTTCACAGGATTTGTGGTTTTGTAAGTAGCCCCTTTGCATGGAAGATATGCCATGTATTCCCACACTGTGCATTTTTTGAACTTTAGTATATGCCAAGGGTTATCTAGGTGCTGAGATCAGCTGGGCGCAATACGGATGATGGCCCTGTCCTCATGGAGCTTGTTTTCTTTCTTTCATTCCCTTCCTTCCTCTCTTCCTTCCTTCCTTCTTTTTGTTGAGATAGAATCCCACTCTGTTTTCTGGGCTAGAGTGCCTTGGCCTTAGCCTAGTTCATAGTTCACAACTTCAAGCTCCTGGGCTCAAGCAGTCTTCCTGCCTCTGCCTCCTATGTAGCCGGGACTACAGGCATGTGCCATCACACCCAGCTCATTTTTCTGTTTTTAGCAGAGATAGGCTCTTACTCTTTCTCAGACTGTTTTGAACTCCTGACCTCAAGTGATCCTCCTGCCTCAGTCTCCCAGAGTGCTAGGATTATAGGTGTGAGCCACCGCACCTGGCAGTAGAGCTTATTTTCTAGTGGAGGAAAGCAGGAAACCAAGCAGCAATCACAGCTCTAAGGATGCTTCCCTAGACTGATGCCATGTGAGAAAAGAAAACAAGTGTTGTGGGAGTGATTTGGTGGTGGTGGGGGGTCTCTGGCATTAGTTGGGGGAGTCATGGAGTCTCTCTGAGGAGGTTGCATCTGGATTGAGACCTCAGTGGAGAAGAGGACCCTGCTGTGTGGAGAAGGAGGCCCAGGGAAGAGTGAGTGCAAAGGTCCTGAGGCCATCACAAGCTAGAATGGTATGTTCATGTCTGTGGGAGTGGGAAGGAGCTCGTCACGGAGAGGGAGGCTGCAGAGAGGTGACTTGGGAGAGTGGGGCCACGCAGGGAGCTGGGCTCTTATCCTGAGAGCACTTCCTATGCAGTGAGACTTGGCCCCCCTGCCACCTAGCTGATTGGCCACTGCCTCTTCCAAATGGGGGGTTACCCCCAGGTAGACTATCTTGGATTCAAAAGTGTCTTGTATCCATAGGAAAAATCCAAGCACATCCTAAAATAACATCATCCTCCATCCTTTTCCGAAAAGGTCACAGTGCCGTGGCCAGTTGCAGTTGTCCACATCTCAGTGAAGGGGGTCCTGGGGTGTGAGAGGCATGGGGTGCTCATCAGGGCAGGGGTAGGAAAGTCGCCTGAGACCCCTGAATATCCTGTGTCCTTCCACAACACGAGCTCCCAGGAGTTTGAGGTTCCTGTGAACTAGGCTGAGGCTAAGGCACTCTCGCCTGGGTGACAGAGTAAGACTGTCTCAAAAAAAGAAAAGAAAGAAAGAATATAAGCTCCATAAGGGTAGGGGCTTTGTCCATGTTGTACCCAGCTGGTCACAGCACCTAGTCGGCATTTGGCGTATAGAGGGCTCCTGTGCAAAGGGGCTATTTACAAAACCACAAGTGCTTTCCCAGGAGGGAAGGCAGCTTTTTGAACTCTGACCATTCAGTGTCTCCCAGTTGCTTCGCCCCATAAGAGGCATGGTATGCTTCATTCCCTGTGCTGTAGACTGTCTGAAGTTTGTGTCTGGTTGTTGGGAATGTGATAATGTTTGAAAGTTTCAGGTTAGGCTACGCGCAGCCCTGGTTCACGTGAAGCCTGGACACCTGACACCCTGGGCAAATGCTGTTTCTAAACCCTTTTCTTCTGGAAGAAACTGACACCCTATCCCTGGACAGCTGCCAGGATGGAGTGAAATTTTGGACCTAGCGAGCTTGACAGTGGGTTCAGCATGTGGTCAGAGCCCCACGGGGCCGGTTGGTGGTGGTGGAGCAAGACGCTGGCCTGAATTTGCTGTGGCTCTGCTGCATTCATTTCTGATGCCTACAGCCTTGACTTTGCTCTCAGTGATGCTGCCGTGAGCCTTAGTGCCGGGATGGGGAAGCCGAGTCACTAGAGGGTCCATTTCTGAAACATCAGCCTGAAAACACGGCACCTCATTAGTCCTTTGTCACCTAGCCTCAGTTTTCCCCATGTACGATAACCACCACTCTCCTCGTGACACAGACTCGCTGGGAAGATCGCTGAGACACCAGCAGAGAAGTATTTTGAAGACTGGAAATCACTGAACAAATATAAAGGATGACCACTCAGCATCGCATTGGGGATTGCAATTCCGGGCTAAGGGAAGCCTATAGTGCTACCACAGTTATTGCTAATTTGCTCCTAATTCTCAACTCTGGAGTGTTTACAGCCAGAAGGTGGGCTCTCCTGGTCATGGAGACCCGGGGTGGGGTGGAACTGTGCTTGAAATTGGCTGATGAGATGAGCAATCAGAGACAGTGAAGTGAAGTCTTCCCTGGACCTCCTTCTCCACACAGCAGTGAAGAGTCAATCGGGGATTCAGTTGGGCCGGGGAAGTTCATCCGTCCTTCAGCTAATGGACCCTTCCATGCCAGGGTGGCCATCTGCAGTGTGAGTACCCTGATTCTGAAAAGCATGAGGGTACCCTCTGCAATCACAGCAATGCTGTCCACGTGCTCCCAGCACTAGTCACAACTCAAGGACATCTGCTCAGAGATGTGCTGTTGCCAACGTGCTTTGTCCAGTCACTCCCCGGCTGCTGACTTTTTGGAGTGATCGTGGGGTCCCCCTGGGCCCAAGGAGCCCCTGGGCCTCCTGGCAGCTGCTGTGGGGCAGGCAGAGCTGGCTGTAGCACGGGGAGGGCAGGACTGCTTGGGACACGTCCATCTCACTTTCTCCCACTTCTAGCACTGTCCCTGACTAAGGGAGAACCCACCTGTCAACTTGGACCCTCCTCACTTCCCCTACCCTGCAGCTGCTGCTGCCTTGATATTAAGTGGTATATCACTATCAAGAGTGAATAGTAAAAATAATTAATGCTGGTACCTTTTACTTTTTTTTCAAAATATGTTCCATCCTTTCCTTTCAAAAACATCCCAGCAAGGGTGTCAGAAGTCCTGTGACAGCCATTTTCTCTGTGGGGTAACTGGGAGCCTGAGCCCTTGCTGCCACACAGCTACTCACTGGGAAGCTGCTCCTTTTGAAAAGTGGCTTTCAGACTCCCAGGTGAGCCCAGGCCTGGCAGCCCATATCTGATAGTGACATGATCACTGTCCAAGCCCCTCCCTTGGGCATTTTCTACTCTTCATCTCCGTGAATCCCTGGAGACTCCCGAGAGACGGTGGTAAGAACCTGAACTGCCAACTCCTACCCTCTACCAGGTATCTGTGGCCTCCTGGTGGAGCTGAATGCCTGGGAGAGTTTCAATAAGGAGGGCATTGTAGATCCTTCACTGACGTTTTTGGCAGTACTTCACTCAGGGAGAAGGCCCCTGGAATGCCAGGACCTGTTCTCCTGAGCTAAGCTGAGCTAAGAATGTTAATAAAGGGCTTCCCAAAGCTTTTCCATCAGACACTTTCATCTTATTCCAGGCTAGCAGAATCAGAACTGGGTGTGGGGTGGAGAAAGGGATTCAGCAGTAAATATCATTATTCTTATCCTGAGGATGGAAGAAATTGAGGTTGGATTTTGAGGCCAGAGATAACCCACATGACAGTTCACAGCCAGCCAGCCAGGCAGGACCCAAACCAAGCTCCATCTGAATCTTGAGTACTTTCTGCTGTTTGGTCAAGCTTGATCTCTGTCCTCAGATGCTTTCAGACTTTGCCCACAGCCACATTTGGATCTGAGGTTCAATGTCAAGTCCTCCAGGTGCAGTCCAGCCATTTTGATATTTCCCTTTAGGATGGAGAGGAAGATTCTCCAGTGTCACTCATAGATAAGACTTGGGACTCTGGCTATCTCTGAAGAGCCCTGGCCTGATGAAAGAGTCTTCCTAAAAGGGGGCTTCTCTGTGTGTCCAACTTCCAGGAGTCCTGTCCTGTCCTCCTGTCCCGGCTGGTCCAGCCAGGCCTTTGCTTATGCAGCTCATGCTGCTGCCACCCTCTACCTGCCCAGTCACACCACCACCCTGTCCTCCTGACAGCCATCTGGGCTCCCCTCTGGCCCTGGGGCTCATATCCATGGGAGGCCCCATCAGCAGTTCGCTCCCCTGGCATAGGTGGGTCTCTGTTCTGATGTCCTTGTCTCGTCTTCATGGTTGGTGTTACAGTTCCTAAAATGTTCAGCAGAGTGTTTGGAACAGAGGTGGGCATTCACTTTGTTCCCTCTTAATTCCCAGGAGTTTCTGGTGAGTGTCCCATCTGCCCCTTTCAACCAGGCCTGGGGCCTTCCTGAAGTCCCCCTTAAGTATGTGGGCCCGGCACTGCTGTGCACACGTGGACTATCCAGAGAGTCAAGGCCTGGTCCGCAGCCATAGGGCAGAGCTCCCACCAGTGTGCTAGTCATGACCTGGGTGCATCTGTCCCTGTGGGCCTGCAGAGGGTGTAGCCAGGGCTGCGGTGCTCCTGGAGCGCCTTAACCGTATGTGATTAGAGGGATGGTCATGGAATCTGGCTTGGCAGGGAAAGGTGAGCATTTGTCCTGTTTCTTACAATTTAGAAGAAAAGCTAAGTGTGGATATTCGTGCTTGAAAAATAAATCTCCCTACAGGCAACATCCAGCCACACGCCGTCAGAGCCCAACAGCTGTCTCTCATTTGTTGGCAAATGTTCCCGGTGATGAATGTCCTCCATCCACGCTTGCAGCCGGCCCTAAATGGAGGCTTTGGACAAGTGTGGGGGAACAATGGCCCTTCTCAGAGCTCCCACAGCAGACGCTCCCAATGAAGTTGGTTCATCACTTGGAGCAGGCTCAGGATGAAGACAAGATGCCATTGACTGAGCCAGGAAGGCCTGAGCAGCCGTGGAGAGGGTGCGGCTGGAGGCAGAGGGAAGGATGGGGCTCATGGTGGTTGAGAAGGGCCCAGAGTAATCAGCGGGCTTGCTGCACCTCCTGAATGCTGTCTTTTAGAAATTTCCAGACAGGATGATAGGTCATCCTCTTGACATATTTGCACAACCTTCTGCCGTTGTCATGGGATCATAGGGTTTGGGAGGGGCTAGTCCTTCTGGGGCAGCCATTGTCATCAAATGGGCTTGGATGCTGGGGCTGATGGAGCTGGTGGGATAAAGCCAGGACCAAAACTTGGAATCTGCTTCATTATTCCTGCAACCAGGTGGGAGGGGGAAGGGCACGATTGAGAAGAAGAGAGAATGGGCTGGGGATACAGGTGGAAGGAGTAAGGGTTTCTGTCTGCCTCCAGGGCAGGTATCTGCAGCCGTCACCGCCTCCAAGCTCTGCTTCCCTTTCCCTCTCTGGTTGTGTTTCCCCAACTTCCCAGAGCAAAGAAAAAGGGTCAGATTTCCAAGCTGGTTGGGCCCAACTGGGAAAACTGTTTTTCTTTCTTCTTTTCTTTTTGTTATTTTTGTTTAATCAGATGGGGTTATTTTAAATAATTCAAAATAGCATAAACAACAGCTACACATTTCAAATTGCTACTTCACCTCGCAAGGAGTGCCATGTAGTAATTTTAAATCTATATTTTTATGGCGAAAGTCATACATGCTTATTACAAAGTATGCCTATGCGGCAGAAATTTATAAGGTGGAATGTGAAAATCCCTAGGATTCCATCCTGGGTAATAATATCTGTCAGGGATGTATTCATCCAGATATTTTCTCTCCTTTTCAAAGATCCTAACCACCTCTCTCTCTCTCTTTTCTCCTTCTCTTGCTTCTTCCCTCCCTCCCTTTCCTTCCCTTCTTCCTTTTTCTTCTCTCCTGACTCTGTCCCTTTTTGCCTCTTTTCTAACCCTATGATACAAAGTTCTAAGATGCAAAAGAGTACAGTAAAAGGTAAGCCCCCTGGGACTCTTGCTGGAGGCAAGCACCTATCCAATTTATTAAATATCCTTCAAGACAGCACCCACATAAAACTGCCGTGTACGTGTAATTCTTCCTCTTTCCTCCAAATGGAGCATACCACTGTTGATCTTCTTAGTTTTCACTTGATATATTATGATTTACATATTTATGGGGTAAATGTGAGCTTTGCATACATAGAATATGTAATGATCAAGTCATGGTATTTGGGTACCCATCTCCTGAGTATTTATCATTTCCATGCATTGCTATCATTTCAAGTTCTCTCTTCTAGTTACTTGGAAATATACATAATGTTGTTGCTGAGTTTCATATTTAGTCGTCTGCTATCAAACATGAGAACTTATTTCTTCTACTGGATGTTTGTACCCCTAATCAGTTTCTCCTTTTTTTTTTTAAATATGAGACAGAGTCTTATTATGTCGCCCTTGGTAGAGTGCTGTTGTGTCACAACTCACAGCCACTTCAGTCAGCCCACCACAATGCCCATCTATTTTTTGTTGTTGCAGTTGTCATTGTTGTTTAGCTGGCCCAGGCAGGGTTCGAACCTGCCACCCTTGCTGTATGTGGCTGCCACCGTAATCACTGTACTGTAGGTGCCAAGCCTAACCAGTCTCTCCTTACCACCCCCAGCTCCCACACCAGTCTTTGTTGTCTGTCACTATCCTCTCTGTCCAGGAGATCAAGTTCTTTAGCTCTCCCATGAGTGAGAGTTCACATTCTCCTTTAAAGATGTGTCTTAGAGCTCATTCCTGATAGATCAGCTGTGCTGTTTGTACTTCTGCTCTGTATTTCCTTGATTATAAACAGTGTTTATAATCTTGGGGTATTTAAGGCTTTTCCCAGTCCTTTGCCACGACAGACAATGCCACCAGGAATGTCCTTGCATGTAGGTCATGTCAGACACGTGACGGAAGCCTTAGGATAGAATTGCTGGGTCAAAGGACGTGTGTGTTTACAATTCGTATAGATATTGCCAAATTGCTCTCCAGGGAAACTGAGTTCCCTTTCATTCTCATCAGGAAAGTGTCAGAGTGTCTGGCTCCCCAGAGACCTGCATCAACGCAGCCTGTCATCAAACTTGGTCAGGTCTGCCCCTCAGGATGGACAAAGGTCTCTCTTCATGTTATCTCTTCCTGATTTGATTTTCATTTCTTTGAGTGAAGTCGAACGTATTTTCATATGTTTAGGAGCCATTTTTTTTGTGTGTGTGCAACCTAGATATGCATTGTCTATTTTTCTGTTAGGTTGTTTTGCATTTAAACTTAACTTTGTAGGAGCTTTGGAAATGGTTTAGTGGTCTCCCTGCCTCCTCAGCCCTAAGCAACTACTAATCTACTTTCTGTCTCTACAGATTTCCCTATCTAGACTTTCTTTTCTTTTTTGAGACAGAGTCTCACTATGTTGCCCTCAGTAGAATGCCATGGCATCACAGCTCACAGCAACCTCAAACTCTCAAGCTCAAGCAATTCTCTTGCCTCAGCCTCCCAATTAGCTGGGACTGCAGGCGCCCGCCACAATGCCTGGATGGTTTTTGGTTGTAGTTGTCATAGTTGTTTAGCTGGCCCGGGCTGGGCTCGAACCCACCAGCCTTGGTGTATGTGGCCGGCGCCCTACTCACTGAGCTACGGGCGCTGAGCCCCTATCTAGACTTTCATATGAATGGATTCATCTTGCAACTAAATTTTGGCCTAATGTTTTAAAATCCAAGTTGAAGTGTGTATCAATACTTTGCACCTTTTCATAGTTATATACTATTCTATCGTATGAATATGCACCGATATAATACCTTTTGTTTATCCATGTGTTCATCGATGGAAATTTGGGTTATTTCTACTTTTTGACTATTTTGAATAATGCCGCTATAGTCATTTGTATACAAGTTTTTAATGTGGATGTATGATTTCATTTGAAGAGTAGAATTGATGGATCGTATGATGATTTTATGTTTCATAATTTGACAAACTGACAGACTTTTTCCAAAGTGGCTGCACCATTTTGCATTCCCACCAGCTGTGTTTTCTTCTGTACTTTCACAATCTTATTTTTCATGTCTAAAATTTTTGAACCATCTAAAATAATTTTTCATAAAGTATGATATGTAGGTCTAAATTTGTATTTTCCCAGATGGCTATTCCGTTACACCAACAATGTTGTTTTCGATTACCATTCTTTCCCAATGTCTTTATCATTAACTAAATCACTGTATACAGTAGGGTCTACTTCTGTACATTCTCGTCTTTTCCATTGATCTCTCTGTCCATTCATGTGCTGTGGATATCATGCTTTAATTACTGTAGCTTTATGACATATTCTTTCACTCTTGTTGTGAATCTACTGATAGATTAGATGATAACCACTTATTAGACCTTTATTTGTAGTGTAGGGTTAGAGACTGTGCAAATCAAATCCAACATTGTTCCTGCTGCCTTGAAGCTTTGCAGTAAAGATGACTAGTTCTGTTTCCATGCCCTCTAACAAAGGCTTACAGGAATTACCTCATTTAATCCTTACAGAACTATGAGGGTAGGTAGAGTTTTTCATTCCTAGTATAAATGGGAGGAAACTAAGGATTTGAAACAAATCTGGAGACAGAAACTTGAAGGATTATCTTTCAAAAAGCAGTGGTGCCAGGTGTTCTTGGGTACTTTCTCAGGGGAGAGACCATCCAGGCAGGGTGGTGGGAAATACCATTGAATGTCTTCCTCGAGATGGTGTCTGCTTCCTCGTAGTAGTGTGACTAGGGGGAGTGAGTCTTGCGGAGACAGCCCCACGCCTTGGAAAGGAAGCTTTTTGGACATAAATACCTTCATCAGCCAGTATTAAATTGCCATTGAGAACCTAGAGGGAAACGGGGGGCGGAATGGGTGTCTGACTTTGGCTTCAGTCTCTTCTCAGATTGTATGACCCAAGGTCCCTGGCAGGGATGGAGTTCTGTTTATCCCCCCCTTGCAATGGGATAGTAAAAGTATTTGCCACATAAAACATGCAAAGCCCTATAAAGTCCCAACCAATGAAATCATCATCTCTTCCCAGGCAGACCCAGTCTCTGACCTTGGCTGATTTCCACTCTCTGAGGACTTAGAAGGCCAGGGAACTGATTTACTCAAGGAAGAGGCCTACTTAACTTTCACGTCCTCAGACTTCATCCAGCACTGGGGGTTATGGGATTAGGGGAGCATCATGTGACAGCTCTGGAAGTGTTCACTGGTGGGAATATGAGGAACAAGAACCCTTAAAAGGATTCTGCCTGGAAATGGCAAAAAACATGCAATCCAAGTTGCCTTGGTATTTCAGAACTTCTTCAAAAGGAGAAAAATGTCTGTCTGTGTCTACCTCCCTCTCCCTCTCATTCTCCAAGACCATTTATTTTATAGGACAATATTTTCCAAAATTTTAACTATTCTACTGGGTTGTGAGTGACTCATTCTTTGTTTTTCTTTTATCATGGGAAAATAGTACTGTTAGGCCAGGTCAATGCCACTAAGTTCTGAAGATCCCAGCTCTGCTGACTTTGTCTCAGGCATCACCATCGCAAAGGAGCTGGTATATGGCCTGGACCTGGGCCGGGTGCTTCCTCGTGGTTGGAAGGTCTGGGGATCCTTTGGTTCAGACACCCTTAGTCATGACAAGAGATGACAAAGGTCATCTGCAGGCCTGGAGGCCAGGCTTCCTCTTTCATGGGTCCTCTCTGGGCACTTCTTGGATTGCCTTGAGATGCTAGAAGGTCAGGGGGCTGTTGCTTCTTCTCATCTAGGCCTTTATCTTAGTTCAGTCATTTGGGGGGCAGCTGATTCAATTCAGGTGGCATCTTAGATGCTGAGGTCTCTGATTACCAGTGATTAGACATTTTCAGGAGAAACAAGTCAACATCTCTTGTTAGAAAGTGACCATTTCTGGTGCAGAAATTGTAGTCTGTTGTTTCAGTAGATATTCATCTAAACTCTAGATCGTCTGGCCCATGGGAAGACAGTGGCAACGGTTTTAATATTAGTTTGTAAGAAACCTTATCCACTTGTCCTGCAAAAGGCTCTGATGTTGGTGTGTATTCTATCCTTTCTTGATTCCATCTAGGAATGACATAAGGAAAGTGTCCATAGAGTAACAAGTATAAGTTTCAGTCGAATGACTGAAAATGTCCTGCCAATTTCCTCTGTCAATTTAAAACTAATGGTTATTTTAGAAACACGCTTAGCATGGAAGCAGGAAAGAATTGTGAGCATCCATCTCATGAATTCCACGACTAATACTAAGGATGCTTCTTCAGGTTCTTTGTAAGCAGAGCAAACCATTTGCAGGTGGCGATTTGTAGCCCAGTCTGAAGGCCCTTTCTACTGACTCCAGTTCTGTTTTTGCTGTGGTAGCCCACCTGGCTTGAGAGGCTTTATTGCAAATAGGAACACCACCCATTGTAGGCGTGGCATCAGTGAATACCCAGAAAATCCATGATTCAATTTCTGGGGAAGTACTGCTGAGAAATGTTGCAGAAATGAACCCTCTAGAGCAGGGGTCCTCAAACTACGGCCCGCGGGCCACATGCATTGGTGTGAATTGTATTTGTTCCCATTTTGTTTTTTACTTCAAAATAAGATATGTGCAGTGTGCATAGGAAATTGTTCATAGTTTGTTTTTTTAAACTATAGTCTGGCCCTCCAACGGTCTGAGGGACAGTGAATTGGCCCCCTGTTTAAAAAGTTTGAGGACGCCTGCTCTAGAGAATCCCTCAGACACATGGAGGACTCCAGTGTTCCCCTGAAGTGGAGTCACCTGTGTGATGCCCACTTCTTAAGCCCCTCAGGCCAATAGCACTTCCCTCATCTATGTTTCCCCAGCACTTGGTTCATAGCTATCTTATCAAACAAATTAAATCATTTGTGGGCAGAAATTATATTGCTGACTTTTGGATTGAAAAGAGTATGGAGGTCAATGAATAAATGTTGACTACATCTCATCATCATACTTGAGACAACCAGTAACCGTTCTATACCATTGACTACTATTTGGCTAAGACCTTGGTTTTGTAAAAAACATTGCCCACTGATGCATAAGTTACATTCCCCTGATTAAATCCATACGGCGTATGGTACAGTGTCTGATATGGCAGATAGTCAACAAATGGTTGTGTCTTTCCCGCCTACTATCCTGTTACCCTTTGATGGGCCCAGTGATGACTTCTTTCTAAGAAGTACATTGTTGTCCTTGGCTAGATTTCACCCAGAGTAATCTAGTTTACAAATCACTCCCTGGGGCACATTTGATCCTTGCCTTGGGACTAGCCACTCTGAAGAGTCCTGGAGGAGTAACAGCTCTGCTAGGCTTTTCAGATAATCTGGTAAAATCTTCCCTCTGCCAAACTTGTGTGGTAACTTCTCGTATGCTAGCTAAAATGAAGTTTGCAGCATCTCACATTGGATTGTCTTGGGAAATCTGGGAGTAGGGAGGAGGGGGTAAGTGAATTAGAAAACTGTGGCCCAAAGGAGATATTTCATGTGTGCATTATGGTCTTGACTTGTGAGATACCTCGGGTGATACTTGTAAGCACTGAGCTGAGTGCCCTTGTCTCCCCTGTGCTGGATGGGCACAGCCCCCTGCAATCTCCACTTCATCTCTTTCTCATCCCTCCTAGCCCATAGCTGTGTGGGTGGTGACTTCTAGGGAGGCCTGAAAGCTCCAATGGTTTCTTAGTCTCTAGCTGATTCTGCCTGGGTGGTCTGTTATTCTTTCCACGTTTCTCTATTCTTAAGTCTTCAGTATTTCGATGCCTCGGATAGTGTTGAAGTTGGGTGTGTTTTTAATTGAGCATCAGCAGTTCTGGATGTAACAAGTTCAGCAACTGTGTTAATCAGGGTCTGAGTTTGCCGTGTCATTTCAGCCTCTGTGATCCTTCTAAAATGCTCTTCCTTGTGGTTTTTGTGTTAGGAAGTTGCTGTAACCCTCTTCCAAGGGAAGCAGTGATTGTAGAGGTCCCTCAGTTCTAAGCAAAAGAAATTGAGTATTCTCTACCCTGGGTTAAAAAATTTTGCATTTATAGGATTTAATGAACACTGTCTATGTGCTAGTCAGATGCCGCCTTAGCGTCAGCCTCAGCATCAGGGTTTGGTTCTATTCTTTAACTGGCACATCTTCCCCAGTCTTCTCTGAGTTGAAAATCCTTAAGTGTAGATTTTCATACTTCTTTGCATTGCACTTGTGACCCCTATCACACCTCCAATAGCTCCCAGCCAAGGTCTGGTTCATATGTGGCTCCATATATGTTGGTTTATTTCACCAGAGTGCTAACCAGCAGTGAGTAAACACAGTCCCTCGCCTGGAACGTCTTCCAGTCTCTCCAGCAAGGATCAGAGTCTGCCCCTTTAATGGGGTAAGTTTTTGGTGGAGGTGGGGGAAACTATGCAACTGGCCTTGTCCCAAATCCAATTAAAAATATTTGTCCCAAATCCAAATAAAAATATACTTTGTTGTCCCAAATCCAATTAAAAATATTAATATTTGTTACTAATTAGACTCTTAGAGGACTAGAATGTAAAATTAGAAAATTAAAATCACCTTGCTTTTTGTCTGAGGGCAACAGTCAGCAAACTATAGCCCATCTGCCACTGGCCTTCAAGCGAAGAATGGTTTTTACGAATGAATATTGGCAATTGATTTGATAATAGGCTTACTAACATTGAATCTCAGTTAAGTTAAATGTTACCCCCAATTTTTTTTTCCTTAAAAAAAATTCTGTTAGGGGGCGACGCCTGTGGCTCAAAGGAGTAGGGCGCCAGCCCCGTATACCGGAGGTGGCAGGTTCAAACAAGGCCCCAGCCAAAAACTGCAAAAAAAAAAAAAACTTCTGTTCTCACCAGTAGACTGGTATGATAAAGCATTGTACTCAATTGTTATTATATTCTGAATTTGGTCAATAAAGAGCTTGTGGGCCTTTGTATTCTCTCTAGTTACAGTAGAACCTGCCCCACAGCCTGTTGGCCTGCTCTACCGTGGGATCTGGCAAACTGTCCTGTGAAGGGCGCATAGTAAATCTTTTAGGGTTTGTGGCCATATGGTTCATGTAGCGATGACTCAACTTTGGCACTGTGGTATGTAAACAAATGTGCATGGCTGTGTTCCAATAAATATTTATGGACACCGAAATTAGAATTTCATATAATTTTCATGTGTCACAAAATATTTTTCTTCTCTTGATTTGGTTTCAGCCATTTAAAAATGTAAAAACCCCTTGTATGGCTCAAGGGCCACACAAAAACAGGTGAGGGGTTTTATTTGGTCCAAGGACTACAGTTTGTTGACTCCTATTCTAGAGGGTGAGGCAACAGCCCGCCAAAAATGTCTGACATGACTAGGTTGGCTTAGACACCCTGATGAACCTGGAATAATGTGCAGGTATACTGTCTGGTCTAGTGACAGACTCCCATCTCATCAGAGCCATGGTCTTGTCCCTTCACCCATGCCTCACCACTTTTCCCAGCCCAAAGACCCAGTTCTCTAAAATCTGTCTAGGAAAGAGTTTCTTCAGGATGCAACATCAGCCCTGGGCCCCTTCCAGCTCCAGTTGGAAGCTCTTTCCAAGGATGGAGAAGCTGAAACAGCTGCATTTTTTTTTTCCTTCTAGAATCATCCAGCTTGGGGGTGAGTTCAGGACTTTGGCAGCTCCTGTGCAAATGCCGAGCAGCCAAAGACAGAACAAATCTGGAGCAAATGCTGCTGCTCCCAGACCCGCGAGAAGGGCTTCATCAAAGCCAGGGCTGGAAGCTTCTGCCTTGTGTTGAGGCTGGGGCTGGGGAAAGGGAGTCTCTGTAGCTCAGCTGGGCAGCAGTGGAAACCCTCCAGGGAAGAATGAACATCTCATCTCTTAAATGAGACCACAGTCCTGATGGGCGGTCCTGCTGCCCCTGGCCTTATGGTTCTGTGCCAGAGGGCTAGCCAGCTGTGCTGTTTACCTCATGGAGAAAGTTTCCAGAAAACCTTTTTCCCTTTTCTGCTTGAATGACCAAGTTTCAGAAAAATCCAATGATAACGTGCAGGCGTTTCAAATCTGTAACTTCAGCTGGGATGTTTGGGGATGGTGTTGCCTGGGAGACTTGAGGGCTAAGCATGTTTATGTCTGAAATAACCAACAAAATGCCCTCCCAAGCCCAGAATGTTGAAGCAGCAGAGAAGGTGGGAGTGTGAATTGGGCATGTAGGGTTTGCGTGAGGTGGCTTTTAAAAAGTATTATTGTTTTTTCAAAGCTATCCTTCAGAAATGATGTTTTTATTTGGGGAACTGTGTTGTGTTACCCCTTAACATGACATGGCCGCTCCCGGAGGGCAGGGTTTCTACACGCAGCCAGGCAGGTGTGGTCTTGGGACTTTACTGCCATCAGAGTTGACATCTTCTGTCCAGGCCCTACTAATTTTACTAGTAGAGAAGAGGCAAGATGATCTTGCTATCTGGAGTTGGGGGTAGGAGAAGCGGGTTGTCCCAAGACCCTGGGGACCTGGAGACTCCAGGAGGGGGGCAGGGAGTAGAAACAGAACTCTGGGACATGGCCTTTATCTTCTCTCTGCTGGCCACCAAGCAGATGTCCTAGCATCCTCTTTTGGGGGCAGCCTGTGGTCAGGGGGATTTTGAAGTGCTAGGATTGAAAGTTTTAAAAAGAGGGGGAGGAAGGGAAACACACATTTCCCATCATGCAAATTTGGCAAAATAATAACGATGCAGTATTTTATAAACAAAAGGATATATTTTAAAACATACATTGCATCCATTCAATGGAATATATGTAGCTGTTAAAAAGAGGAGCATCTGTATGTTGCCTCCAAGGGACCTTAGAAAGTGAAAATAGCAAGGTAAAGGGTGCTATATGTAGTGTGATCTTACTTGGATAATAGAACCTTAACTGTGTTTTTCTATGAATATTTTATATATGGAGTATTATGCATAGGAAATTCCTGGCAGGATACACTCTATTGATAGTAGTTGCCAGGAAGGGGACCGTTGCTGGGTTTTTTTTTTTGCAGTTTTTGGCCAGGGCTGGGTTTGAACCTGCCACCTCTGGCATATGGGGCCGGTGCTCTACTCCTTTGAGCCATAGGTGCCGGCCAGATGCTGGGGGTTTTTTAAGATGGGAGGGGAATTATTACTGCTTATGTTGGTCCTGCTACTTGTAGGTATGTCTTTTCCTCTTACCTTGTGTATGTATTCTGTTTTTTGCCCAATAAAAGTTTGAATTCATAAATATACACAAAAGAAGTCATTGAAAAGGCATTTGGCACCATGGAAGCTTCCGGAGCTGGCCACCTCGGCCCGTTCTGGACATTGAGATATGGAGAATAAAGCAAAAGAAAATACTGGGTCATGTCACTCCTGGTGAGCCCTGTCCCTCCCACCCCACCCCACCCAGCCCTGTGCAGCTTTCTCTTATCTCAGCCATAAATTGTGGGACAAACAATGGTAAGTCAACCCAAGCCTGGGCTTAGTGTTTACAGAGGGAAAATCTGGGAACCCGCTGCAATGAAGAACTGCTCCCCGAAGCTCCTGGGCCGGGAGGAAGGGCTCCCAGGGCAGCCTGACGGCTTGCCCAGGAGACTGTCCAGAAACCAAGGGGCAAGACCAGTGGTCATTTTGGGATTAAACTCTCCCACCATCCAGAGCTCTTAAACAGCATCAATCCTTAACCCCAACAAGAAACTTCAACTTAGAACAAATTAGTCAAGAATTTTGCTGTTTCATCCAAGTTAAGGGAAAGAAACCTTTGTTGCTGTCTCTGCAAGATGTGGCTTGATGAGGGAGAAGTTAAAGTAGAGGTTCCCAAAAGGAAAGGCATTTTATCTTTTATCCTTGCGAAAATATAATAGGACACGCATGTGTATATTACCTGCACACCAGAGTCTTATTTAATCCATTAGGTTTATGAGCTACAAAGGGGCCTCCCCCACCACAAAACAATCTTCCCTCTACTCTTGTGCTATTAAAAGAAAAAAAGAAGTAAACATAGGGAATGTTCCAAGGCCCAAATTCTGATCTTGGTAAATGTTTTTCTTTCTTTTTTTACTTCTGGTCTGTTATGGGGCTTTGCCCTGCCAGTCTGCTTCCTTCAGAGTCACCATTCATTGCTACTTCCCCAAGAAGGCATTTGTACCCTGATGTACCTCTTCCCTGGATAGGATGAACTTCTTTTTTTTTTTTGGCCGGGGCTGGGTTCGAACCCACCACCTCCAGCTTATGGGGCCGGCGCCCTACTCCTTTGAGCCACAAGCACCTCCCTAGGATGAACTTCTTTACAGGATGGTGACCAAATCCCTGCCCTTCTCCCCATTCCCTTCTCCACACCAACTCACCTGGCTCTGTCCTTTGAGGGGTGAATGCGTGGACAATGAGACTGAGCGAAGTTTTCAGTTTTATTTTAGCTGCCCACGTCCAGAAACTGATGAGGAAAGATCAAGAAGAAAGAGTATTCCTAGCTTGGCCCCCTGGCACGTGGGGAAGGTCCTCTCCATGAGCCCTGCAGCCTGTCCCAGTGAGGAACTCACAGGATTCCTGAAGTCCCTAATAGGTCTCATGGTCATGGAAAACACAAACATTGCTTTGCTGCTGCCTAGATCTCAATGGTTAGAGATGGCTTTTTAGAGAAAGCAAGACCCGAACTGGGTTTTAATGAGTGGAAAGGATTTATGCAGAATGGGAAAGAGGGGCCAATTCCAGAGGGAGGGAAATAATGAGAGTAAAAGTTTAGAAAGTGAGGAAATAACCATACCCTGGGTGCTTTTGGTAAACATGCTGACCTCCACTGGTGAGACACAGAAGGGGGCTACAGGTACCCTCCCCACAATTTTGTTCCCAGTTGAGGTTCCAATATAAACAAATCTCAAATCAAATTCAGCTATAACCTAGATATGTGTTTGCTGGTAGGCCTGAGGACATTAGTATAGCTTCCATGGGCCTGATGAAGCCCAAGCTTTTTAGGTTTCTGCCCAGCAGGCTTCTGGTTTCAGGCAGGTGCAAGAAAGTGCCAGGATTTAGCTGTCCTAGTGGACAAGGCAACAAGATCTTCTGATATGGGTGAGTGGACATTGCACTGAGTTTTTCCCTGGGTCTAGGATGGAACTGTGAAGGGTAGAGACCGTGGGCTTGCCCAGATTTAGATCCTCTCCATGCAAGGGCAGATGCGCCGGGACAGTATTTGCTGCCACTCCATTTATCCTGAGTAGCACTCATTTTAGCAAAGAAACATTTTTAGCATTCACAAAAATAGCTGAAGCCTAGTAGTAGCTGCCTCTGGGGTGTGGACCTCCGATTAGAGTCTTTCAACTACCAACAGCCTCTGGTGTGTGCAATCTGATTAGGACAATTTAAACATCAGCTCCCCATCCTTGCGTGGATTTAAATTAACCTGTATGCACACATCTGTGTTGCACTGTTCAAAGGGGAGCATTAGAGTGAATTATAGACAGTATCTGGAGTTTGGATAAAACTTTAGATACTAGCCTCTCTAATTTTCTATTAGTGGATCAGGAGGTGATCAGCTGGCCTAGGGTCACCCTGCTTGGTGGTGGCAGAACAGGACTGCATGTCTCAACGCCAGGGGAGGCTCTTCCCAGGGCTACCCTCTGCGTCCCATATCTAGGCAGGAGGTGCCCAAGGTAACCAAAGAATACAGTTTGGGCATGTTAATTTTGTTGAGTCTGATCTTTGATTTTGAATTAATTTCAAGAGGTTTTATCTGGTAGAGACACACGAAGTTATTTACACCTAGTATAGTATTTATACATATTATATTTCAAATGGACTTGTTTTAAATACTTCATTAAAGAAGGAGGGGGCAGAGATAAAACCAGCATGACAAAATGTTGACAGCTGAGGAAGCTCAGTGGCAAATTCATGGGAATTTGTTTTACTGTTTTCTACTTGATGTGTGTGACATTTTCATCATGAAAAGTTTTTTAAAATCAGAAGTGATTTTTCTGAACCCAGCCACAGACATCACTGTCATGATCCGAGCACTTACAGGTGTCCCCATCATCTTAGTCAGTTTTCCTGGAAAATAGGGTTTTATTCTGTTCCATTTATTACAATTGTTAAATAGTGGTATCAGTTACAGAGTGGCCAACTCCTGGAGGACAGCTGCAGTCTCCCCAGTCACTCTCCGACTTCATCGAGGACTAATTGACACATAAAACTTGTACACATTTAAGGTATATCAGGGGAGGATTTGATGGATGCATGTCCATTGTGAAGTGATTACCACGATCACTAGCACAGCCATCATCTCACCGTGTGTGTGTGTGTGTGTGTGTGTGTGTGTGTATTACGAGGGCACATAAGAGCTGTGCCTTAGTATGTTTTAAGTAAACAATATAGTCTTCTTCACGGTAGTCAGTTACCAGGCCATACATGAGATCTGCATAACTTTTCCATATTGAAAGTGAAAGTTTGTACCCTTTGACCAACATCTTACCATTTCTCCCATTTCAGCCTTTGGCAGCCACCATCCTACGGCCCACCTCTGTGACTTCAACTTAGATTCTCCACAGGAGTGAGGTCATGAGGGTGTTTGTCTCTCCGCATCTGGTTTATTTCACTTAACATAACGTCCTCCACATCCATCCCTGTTGCAAATGGTAGGATTGCCTTCTTTTCGTGGCTGAATGAGAATGTGCCTGTGCCACACTTTCCTTGTCCTGCTTTCACATCCTCTCATCTCCTGGGCCAAGTAGGACAGGATTGCACCAGCTCACTCTTAGCAGCCACTTGTGGAATCCCGCTCCTGGTGACTCACCTTCTTGTCTCTGCTCCCTGTCTGTGTATGTGAATGTGTCGACGCAGTGTCATTAGCCCAAATGCCACGCTTCAGCCTGGCCTGCAAGGGTGGAAAAAATAAGTAAACTTTCTGTTTGTAGGAAATCAAATGTGTGCGCCTTCCCACAGCCATCGGCTGCTGCTGTTGATGTTGCAAAACATTATCTCACAGTTAGAAAAGGGTGGGGACCAGTCTCTCTTCCACCCCATTCTGCCCTCCTCTGCCTCCTTGCCAAGGAGCTTGAGAAAGCTTTGGAATAACCTGAAATAAACTTGCAAGTTCAAGCACAGCCTTCATTCCTGTCTGCCTGGCAATTAACAGTGATTTACTGGGGGTTGCATTCTAGCCCGGCCTCTGTCCCCTGTTATCAGCAGCTTCGAGGACCGGCCGCATTGGTCAGTTCCTCGCTGCTCCACAGATGACTCTTTTCACATTTAGCTCTTGCCCACAACCACATCCTGGCTCTTTAGTATTGTACAGCACTGGCCACCCCAAGTTGGGGAAGGGTATGCAGTGAAGTCAGCCCCCGTGGACGGATGGGCCAGATCCCTGGCATTTCAGGGATGGAATGCACCCTGGAATTTGCTCTGTGCAAGAACTTCTCAGAGAACATGAGGCTGCCCTGCTGCAAACCTAAATCCAGGCATGTCCATCTGCAGACAGCTGATGCCATTTTGCTCCAGCACAGATAGGGTGTTTCCAGAAGGCTGTTTGTCTTCTCGCCTTTTGTCAGTAAGGCTCCTGTTACACATAGACATGGGAAGTCACCCAAAGCTCTATTTTCCTTTTGGCTCAGCCAGTAAGTGATGTGTGGGCTGTCACCCCCACACATTTGGGGCCTTGTGTGCTGGCGTGGCGTGGCCCGGCCATCTTAGCTGAGCAGCTGGGCCCAGATGCTAGCTGTTAATAGGAGATCACATTGGAGGAGCCTGATGGGTCAAATGTGAGGGATTCCTCCTATGACCTTTCTCCAAAGGAGTGAGGTCATGCGGTGTTTGTCTTTCTGTGTCTGCTTTATTTCACTTAGCATAACGTCCTCCATGCCTATCCATGGACAGTACCAGGAAAAAGTGCTCACTCCTGAAGAACTGGTAGGTGTATTTTACTGCCTCCCCCTTTTTACCACCTTTCTTCTTTGATCACCTTGAAAGGTGCTCAGTTTCATAGTCTCTACAACTTTAGCCAGGGTTTGGGGCTGTGTTTGTTCTCCCCTTCTTTGGCCTTGGGTTTGGGTTTCCTGTGTATTTTCAGAAATCCCTTAGGAAGTGTGCAAGGACAAATGAATGTCGTAGTCAGAGGCATTGGAACCTGTACTTCCCTCCACCAGACATCTTTGTCCTTCAGTATGGGGACTCTGCACTGTCCTACCCTCTGGAGTCTGCTATGGGCTTCCTCTTCACAGAATCCCTACAGGGCCTACCTTTTGACAGCTCAGGCCTGCCTCAGGTGCATATTTCACAAATGTCCAAGAATTTTGCCTTTTGTTCAGAAGTAGCTTCTTCTTCTTTTTTTAAAGACAGAGTCTCACTTTGTCACCCTCGGTAGAGTGCCTTGGAATCTTAGCTCACAGCGGACCTCAGACTCTTGGGTTCAAGTGATCCTCTTGCCTCAGCCTTCTGAGTAGCTGACATTACAGGCCCCCACCACAATGCCCGGCTATTTTTTAGAGATAGGGTCTCGCTTTGGTTAGGGTTGGTCTTGAACTCATGAGCTCAGGGCAATCCACCTGCCTCTGCCTCCCGAGTGCTGGGATTGCAGGTGTGAGCCACTGTGCCCGGCGCCAGAAGTAGCTGCTTGGTACTGGAAATGAACACACACCGCTCTTCCCTGTAATGAATGAATCTGTTCACTGAACATTTTTCCTAGGAGCACGTTCACCTCTGTTGTCAGTCTCAGCCTCAAAGGTGGAGATGCTTACAAACATGTGATGAGCATCTAGAAAATCAAGGATGGTCAAAGGAAGACTGCCCCTTAGACTGATTGTGGCAACTGGGTTTGGATGGAATCAGGCTGGAAAGGCATTTGTGAGGGTTGTGAGCCTTAACAGGGAGTGTTCTAGAGGAAGCAGGTGGAAAGTTTCCTACATAGGATAAACATTATGTTATGATTCTCAAACTGAGCCTTATATGTTTTATGTTTTTTGTTTGTCTGAATTCTCTATGAGGCTTTAAAATTTTAGATTTTCATTTTGGTCATAACTTTTAAAAATTATTTTAAGCACATTCTGGATCATCTGGATGGGCATCTTATGGTAGAGAGTATGGGGCCTCCATACATGTAGTATCAGGTTGGTGCCCAAGGATCACCAAAAACAATCCTGCTAACTGGACTCCTGGAGGATCCACAGGGGATGCTTCGGGATTTCTGGATTAGGTGCTGACTTGGGGATGGAAGAGAATGATGTATCTACCTAGGCACTTCTGTGCTGGGAGGAAGCAGGAGAGGAGAGGCAGACCTTAAATCCACCCTGACTATTCAGGATTGTTGTGACAGAGAGGGGCTGAGAAACCCCTGAAGTACCTTCCAGAAGAGTGTCACTCATTGGTTGCTATGACTTACCACCTTTCTCGAACCAATAGCTTGGTGAGTTTATGCCCCAGGACTCTGGTTCTTAATCTTGTCTTACCATTTGAATCAATGGTGGAGTCTCCAGATGCTTGAATCCTCCAAGAGAGTTTCTGACTTATCCAGTCTGGAGGATGGATATTAAAACAAAACAAACTTCACAGGGCAAGGAGGAAGACTTGGAGGGGCTTCCCAGCCTGGTCAAGTCAGCTCGGCCTCTTACAGCTGAAGAGGAAGGGCCTTGCGTAGTGTGGGGGCCGCAGGTGAGAGAGCTCCAAGGGGGGATCTACTAGTTTGGGCTTCCTTGTGGGCTGTTGAGGGTTGAACTGTATCCCCTCAAAATATATATTCAAGTCCTAACCCTTGGAATGTGACTTTCTTTGAAAATAGAGTTTTTGTAGTTGTAGTCACGTTAAAATGAGGTCATCCTGGATTAGGCTGGGCCCTCAACCAATGACTCGTGTCCTTACAAGAGGGAAAAATATGAACACAGAAACACACAGGGCGAATATCCCATGACAGCGGTGGCAGAGAGTGGAGCGCCGCAGTGGCAAGACGAGGAACGCTAAGGATTGCTAGCAGGGCCGAGGAAGGACTTCTCCCCAGACACTTCAGAGGGAGAATGACCCTGTTGACGTGTGGTTTTGGACTTCTGGCCTCCAGAACCATGACAGGATCACCTGTTGTTTTCAGCCATTCGGGCTGTGGTGCTTTTTTGTGGCAGCCCTAGGCGTGTGCAAGGGTCCCAAGGGTCTCGACTCATGTGAGGGTGACTTCCAGCCCCCTCCCCTAACCTGCACAGCCACAGCGGACCCTCAGCAGCTGCCACAACTCTGACTTTGCTGAGTTTTAATCGAAGCAGCAGCCTGCACAGGAGAATGTCAGGAGGGGAAAAGGGACTCAAAGAATGAAATGCAAGTGATAGCTCGGCTCTCATCCCCTTGCCCTTTCTTTAGCCCCATAGCAACAGGTTTGCTGAAAGTCAGCAGCAGAGACAGGGCTCCGAGTGGGGAACGGGCATGTGCTCTGGGACCCTGAACTACATTAGATATAAGATTTTGAGCAAAGCACTTTCTCTTTCAGAGACCTCAGTTTCCCCATCTGCACAATGGTGATCATGCTGTATTTCTCATGGAGTTATTGTAAAGATTAAGTAAAATAATGTAAGTAGGACTCCTGGGCACCTATTCTTTCATGGTACAAAGCGAACAGGCTGAGTGTCAGAGCACAGAAGCCAAGTTGACTCTCCAAGGAAGCCCTCGGGTGGGGTTACACACTGGCTGCCAGGCTGAAGATCTGGGCTTTGGTTTTAGTTCTCTGCCGCTTGCTACCTCTGTAAGCCTGGGAAAGTTACTTAGTGTCCTCAGGTTTAAGATTGTAGACTAAAATCCAGTCTTGCAAGATTATAGAGGATTAAATGAAATTTAACTAAATTACACAAGAGCCAAGCCCAGTGCCTCTGCGTTCAGAGGATGTTGGTGAGAGCAGGACAAGAGAGCAAGGCTCAGCCTCGTTCTTCCCACTTGGGCTTGGTGAGGGCCCTACAGACCGACTCTCCAGGAAGGCGCGGGGGATGGCTGTCTCCATACTGTAAAGTGCTTCCTTGTGGCGTGGGTGTTGAATCCTGCAGGCTGCGTGTGGCATGGGAAGCCAGTGGGCTCAGGGACCGTAAATCCAGCCGATATTGCAAGAGTTACCTCTTTGACTCCCAGGAGCCCCTGTTTTCTCAATTTGCTACTTTATGTGTCCAGATCCTACTTCTGCAAACTGGCTCCCAGTGCTGAAAGTCTCAGAGCTTGCTGTCACCAAGCAGGGGCAGAGCCTAGTAGAGGGCAGCCTGAGAGCAGTCCTCTCAGTGGGCTCCACACAGCTGGCCCTCGCACCTGTCAGCTTCCCACCAAGGAAGCCCCAGGCCCACCACACACTGAGCTTTTCCTGAGAGTTGTTTACAATTATCAGTAGCAAAAATGGAGAGCGATGTTTCACCAGGGTAAATGGTTTCAAATGCAGACGTTTCTGTCCTGACTGACTTCAAGTCTAATCAGATTCTTAGAATCCAATGGAAAATCAGACCTTTTCTAACTAGGTTAATCTTTTTTTAAGTAGGTTCCTTACATTGGCCCTTTGTTTTCTTCCTAAAGCTGTGTACCAATATTTTGACCTAGCTCCCTGAGTTGATGGGGGAGGTGCTAAGGCTGCCGTAATAAATTACCTCAATAGTTATGGTGGTTAAAAACCACTGAAATGTATTCTCTCACGGTTCTGGGGGCCAGAGTTCAAATCAGAGTGTCAGCAAGGCCATTCGCCCTCTGCTGACGCTAGAGAAGAATGTTTCCTTGCTTCTTCCAGCTTTTGGGGGTGCCTGGTGTTCCTTGGCTGTAGCAATATCAATATATCCTCTACCTGTGCCTTCTTCTCTGACCTTCCTCCCCTTTCTCTCATAAAGACCCCAGTCATTGGGTTAGAGTCTTCCTAAATCCAGGATAATCTTACCTTAAGATCCTTCATCTAGGCTCGGCGCCTGTGGCTCAGCGGGCTAAGGCGCCAGCCACGTACACCTGAGCTGGCGGGTTCGAATCCAGCCCGAGCCCGCCAAACAACAATGATGGCTGCAACCAAAAAAATGGCCGGGCGTTGTGGCAGGTGCCTGTA
>CAUYRH010080424.1:0-93506 GCA_963574655.1 Perodicticus potto | reverse complement strand
TGCCTTTGCAGTATCCCACAGGTTTTGATAATTTATGTCGGCTCAGCGCCTGTGGCTCAACAGACTAAGGCGCCAGCCACGTACACCTGAGCTGGCAGGTTCGAATCCAGCCCGGGCCTGCCAAACAACAATGACGGCTGCAACCAAAAAATGGCAGGGCATTGTGGCGGGTACCTGTAGTACCGGCTACTTGGGAGGCAGAGGCAAGAGGCTCACTTGAGCCCGGGAGTTGGAGGTTGCTGTGAGCTGTGATGCTATGGCACTCTATCCAGGGTGACAGCTTGAGGTTCTGTCTAAAAAAAAAAAAAGCATGATAACTTATGTCTTCATTATCATTTTATTCCAAAAATTTGGTGATTTTCTTCTGAATCTCATTTTTGACCCAGCTATCATTCAGCCTAACATTAATAGTTTCCTAACAATACTTCATTATTGAGTATGAAGATTCCTGTTGCTGTTGAGTTCAACTTTTATTCCATGGTGGTCCGAGAAGATACGAGGAATAATTTCTATACTTTTACATTTGCTGAGGGTAGACTTGTGTCCTAGGATATGATCTATTTTGGAGGATGACCCGTAGGCTGATGAGAAGAATATATATTCAGTTTTATTAGGGTGAAATGTTCTATAGAGGTCTATAAAGTCCATTTGTTCAGGGTGGTGCCTGTGGCTCAGCGAGTAGGGTGCCGGCCCCATATACCAAGGGTGTCGGGTTCAAACCCAGCCCCGGCCAAACTGCAACAAAAAAATAAAAAATAAAAAAAAAAATAAAGTCCATTTGTTCTAGGATCAGGTTTAAGTCTAATATTTCTTTGTTTAGTTTCTTCTTGGAGGATCTATTCAAAACTGTTGAAGGGGTGTTAAAATCTCCAACTATTATAGTGCAGGAAAATATCAAGTTGTTCATATCCATTAGGGTTTGCTTTATGAATTGAGCATTCTGGTAGGGTGCATAAATGTTAATTATCGATATCTCTTCATGTTGGGTGTTTCCCTTGACAAATATGTAGTGACCTTCTGTATCTTTCTTTATCTTTGTTGGTTTAAAGCCAATTGTATCCACTACTAAAATTGCAACCCCTGCTTTTTTCTGGTTTCTATTTGCCTGTATTATACAAGTCCATCCCTTCACCCTGAGTCTATTTTTATCCTTTAAGGTAAGGTGAGATTCTTGTATACAACAGATATCCAGTCGGAGTTTAATGTATCCAGTCAGCCAGCGTGTGCCTCTTTAGAGATCAATTTAAACCATTCACATTAATTGAGAGAATTGATAAGCCTAGTTGTGTTTTGGATGTCACAATTTTCGGATGTCCAGTGGACAATTTTAATCCTTTCACCACTGTGGAAGTTGAGTTTTATTCGAAAATTTCTGGATGTACAGCATTGTGCTGGTCATTGTGGAGGATGGGTCTGAGAATATCCTGGAGAGCTGGTTTAGTTATGGCAAATTTCCTCAACATGTCTATGTCATTAAAGTATTTGATTTCTCCATCACAAATCAAACTTAGTTTAGCTGGATAGAGGATCCTGGGCTGAAAGTTGTTTTGTTTTAGGAGACTGAAGGTCAATGACCATCTTCTTCTGGCTTGAAATGTTTCGGCTGAGAGATCTGTGGTCATTCTGATATTTCTCCCTTTGTAGGTGATGCTTTCCTTACATCTGGCTGCTTGCAGAATTTTCTCCTTCATCTTAACTTTGGCAAAGTTAATCACAATGTGTCTAGGAGATGCTTTATTTGGATTGAGTCTTGCTGGGGTTCTGAAACTGTCTGCTATTGGAAGTTCTGTATCTCTTGCAATGTTTAGGAAATTCTCCTCCAAAATCTCTTGGAGTAGAGCATCTGTACCTTTAGGACTGTCCTCTTCTCCTTCGGGAATTCCTGTAATTTGTTTTCTTGAATGTTCTTCCTTGGAGTTACAGCTTGGCTCAGGTCCCCATCTTTGGCTTCATAGAGTCTGATTCCATCCAGTTTTTCTTCCTCTGCTCAGGAGCCTCTGACGAGGGTTGCTGCCAGTCGGCCATCTTCCCTGAATTCTATCTTGTCTTTCTCTTAAATTGTCCTCTTTCCCTTGCAATTATATTCTCTGAGCATCTTGCCAGACCATTCATGTTCTGCTTGTCTAACCACTTGTGGAAAAATCCATTTGAAACCCTTATTACATTTGATTTAAAATAGATTTGGTTTGATGTCCGAAGTAGTCAAGTCTTGCTGAAAGGAATAAGCTGTCTCAGAGGAAGGTCTACGTTCCCTGTGTTGGTGACTTAGGGACCTGACTATTAAATAGAAGCCTCAGTTAGAGGGCAAGGGAGCTATCTTAATGGCAATAAATGTCATTGCAATGTGGTCCACTCCTACAGTGAGTAGCACTCAAATGACAGAGGCAACACTCAAGTTAGCTATGTTGATGGCTGTGAGATTTTCTTCCCTCTATTCTGCCATGAGGCTAATGAGGAAGCAGGACTCAGAGCAGGAGAGCTGGAACAACCATCAGAAGAATGAAAACCAGTACTTGTGTAACATTATGCAATAGTATTTTCACCATTGTGACTCCTGAAGAGGACAGACTTTTCTCTGATAAGTTACAGACATCTAGTGCCTTTTACCAGTGAAACTTACATATATTTAGGGGCAAAACTGGGTTATAGATCCTACTGTGTAGAAAGGAATAGAAAATCCCAGAAAAGAAAATTTAGGGTGAGTTAGAAAGTTATGCTCTATTCAAACCTTAATTTTCTTAGGAAAATTAGGGTAACTCTTCAAAATGTGCTAACATTTAAGGATTAATGAGAATGGTTATTGAATATGTATTTCTTGACAACTTGCTCCACACTGAACCCAGTGTTTTTTGGAAATATCACGTAGTCATTCTGCTTCTCTGTTTTAACAGCTGTATTTGCAGTAAAATGATTGCTCTTTTTTTTGACCTACATTAAGTGTGCTGCGAAGTTTAACTATAGGTTCAAGCATGTGGTCAAATAAGGAAGGTTGAAAAGGTCTACCAACTTCTTGACTGGCCTGGGGCTTCCATAGGTGGGGTAGACAACTGGACTCCTACATGTACCCTTGAGTGAGTGGGAAGATGTTTCCTTTTGGAGATAGAATTACTTTGTTGCCTTCGGTAGAGTGCCATGGTATCATAGCTCACAGCAACCTCAAAATTCTGAGCTCAAGCAATTCTCTTGCCTCAGCCTCCCAAGTAGCTGGGACTACAGGTGCCCGCCACAATGCCCAGCTATTTTTAGAGATGGGGTCTCACTCTTGCTCAGGCTGGTCTTGAACATGTGAGGTCAGGCAGTCCACCCACCTTGGCCTCCCAGAGTGCTAGGATTACAGGTGTGAGTCACAGCGCCTGGACAGGAAAATGTTTCTTATATAATAATACCTCTGGGGAGCAGGATTATTTGGACCCTAAGGCATTAGTAGTCACTCCATTTCCCTCCTGAGGCCAAGGATACAGTCAAGATACTGAGAAGCAATACATACACTGGGGGCGGCACCTGTGGCTCAGCGAGTAGGGCACCAGCCCCACATACCGAAGGTGGCAGGTTCAAACCCCACCCCAGCCAAACAACAAAAAAAATACATACACTGGAAGTCCTGCCTTGCAAATGCAAACCTTCCAAGGAATTGACACAACCTTTCAAGATATTTTCTTAATATTGATTATTTCAACCTCTCTTGCCAACCTTTCTCTGCCCTATACCGTCTTCATGTGAAATAGGCTTTAGTTAGCAATACTCTTGAAGTGGGGGACAGTCTTTCTGGAGGGGGTCCCCCCAGTGGGTGGGGAATGAGCATTACAGGGACATGCATATTTTGGAAATATGTGATTCTTATGTTTCTTGCTGGCATCAGAGTGGGAGAGCCCTTCCATTTTTCATTTCAGTCAACAGAGCAGGTGGAGATTAGAAAGTTTCCTGGTGTCTGCACAGGGCATCCGAGAAGGCTGCCTTAAAGGACAAGTTCAAGTTCACCTTCTGAGATCTCTGATTCCAAAGATAACTTGGGTCCTGAGGCAGGATTTGTGGCTAACTCACATTTGACGGTCTTTATCTGTAAACTGAAGGGGTTGGACCCCCTGGTCGCTCAGGTCTTCTATAGCGATGATGGCTCGCTGTCCCGTTTTGGGCAGAGGCTGGGGAGTCTTTGGGTAACAGGATCAAGTTACCATGTTTTCCAATAAATCAAAACCTAAGGTTGCAAGCTGGTGATCAGAACTGGGTTGCAAATGTGTTTTGTTTACACTCCCCAGTGTTTTTCGAGTTAGTGGCTAACCCTTAAAAATGGGGAGATGTTGCCTGTAGTCCCAGCTCTTTGGGAGGCTGAGGCAAGAGAATCACTTAAGCCCAAGAGTTTGAGGTTGCTGTGAGCTGTGATGCCACAGCACTCTACCTAGGGTGACATAGTGAGACCCTGTCTCAAAAAAAAAAGGGGAGGGGGGAGATGTCCTGAAATTGTGGATCTGGCAGCACAGGGTCTTCACTCCTGCACTCAGCCTCCCAGGGTGCTGTCACTTGCCCTCAGTCCCACTGGGCCTCTTCTGCTATTCCCGGAAGAACTGGCACTGGCAACAGTTTGAGTTTGAAACTCCGGTTTTAAATTCTCTCTGGGTTTGATGGGTCACTTGGGATGGTGAGGCCTCTTACAGGACAAATATCCAAGGCTGTTTCAATGTTTTTGCTGTCTCCACTGTCTCAAGAAGGTGGTTTATGTGAGCACATGAGCCGGACATGTGTCATACAGGTCAGCCCTGAGCACTGAGTTGAGAGGAAAGGGAGAGACTAGACGTCTTGTGATACTTCTAGAAAGCTCCCATTGAGGTGGTCATGTTATGGATGTGCAGAACAGGCGTGAGAGGTTCCACCCGAGCATCTGTGTGTCAGAGAGGAGACCAAAAGAGGGAGACAAGCTCATGGGGTTTTCAAGCGTCTTTTTTCCTTCCTCCTCTTCCCCTTGTTGTCCAGGTCCAGGCCACAAACGCCGGGCGGGCGGCTGCTGCTCCCAGCTGGGCTCCCTGTCGGCCCTGAAACACGCTGTCCTGGGGCTGTACCTGCTGGTCTTCCTGATTCTCGTGGGCATCTTCATCTTGGCAGGTAAGAGCAGCCTGTTTCTGTCCCATGTTTTGGGGGTAAGGAAGGGAGATGTGAAGCCTCTGCTGTTGTAAGCCCACACACTGCCCTCGTCACCATGGAAACCACGGAAGAAGTAGCTGGCTGGTCTTCAGCACCCTGCCTGTCTGCGTGGGGACAGCTGGTGGGGCTGCATGCACTTATGGGGTCTCTGAGTTCAGCAGTAGGGACCGAGCTGCTCAGAGTGGCTTCTGACTGTTCCTGCATTTTCGTGGGACATTGTGTGTCACACTGGGGCTCCCTGGACCTCTGGAGCGTGGTTTGCAGCGAGCAGCCCAGGCATGGTCTTAGCTCTTCATCCTGGGGTGACATAAAAACAGTCATGAGGCACTTGGGGTTGTGGCAAACCTGATGCCCTTGTGTCTCCTGCAGGTGGGATGGCCTCACCCCAGTTTAGCCAGGCTGTCCTCCCCAGTTTCTGTCTGCAACACAGGCAGGTGGTGATGGGCTGAGGCTTGGAGCAGAGTCTTCAGCCAGGGAGGAGAGCTGTCAGGGACCGACGGACCAGGTGGGGGTGCTGCGTGGCTTTGAGTTAAATGCTGAGGGGCTGGAGCTGGTGTGACGGATGGCTGTGTGGGTCTCCCCCTGACTCCCACCTGGAGGATGGGCTGCTCACTTCCAACCTTTCTCCTATGTGGGGCTTGACAGAGGAAGGCCAAGGGATCTGTTTATTTCAACCGACGCATCTCACATGAGTACCATTCCCGGAATAGGGACACCACTATATAAGACCTGGAGCTTCTCTGAAGAAGCCCCAGCCTAGAGACAGCAGCATCCTACAGATGAACCCTGTCTCAGGGAGGGACATGACAGGCTTTGTGGTGGGGTGTGGATATCAGGAGCACGCACTGAGCAAGCGTGGCTGCTGTACCCGCCTAGGAGGGCGGGATGGTGGGAGCGAGGCTGCTGGCCCAGCACAGCTGACTGCAGTGCAGAGGGTGGGGTCCTTCAGTGACCCCTAGGGCAGGAATCTGGATGGTCAAGCTCTAACAGCTGACCTTTTGCTGGAAATCCTGAGGCAAATTACCCAGGACCTCCCTGGTTTTGACTCCCTTTCCATCATACTGGACTAGTCACTTGGGCGTTGTAATGGGGTGGTCAATGCTGCCAGCGCCTTCAAGTTCCCACATTCAGGGCAAAGGCCATACATCTGTATGATGTCTGTCCCCCAGCCAGCGACCTGGGGTGGGGGGAGGGCGGCCAACAGCAACAATGAGAGAACCTCATGATTCAACCCGGAGACCAAAGAACAGCGTCCAGCAAGATCTATCGCGGGCTGAGCTGGCCAAGGGATGATTTGAACATGTTCTTGGGCTGCTCAGGGAGAGCTTGGGATCTGGGTTTTGTGGGTTTGGCTGCCAGGACCATAACACATTTCTGGAATATTTGGAAAGCATCTCAGCCCAGCAGGAAAACCAGAACAGGAACTTTTAGGTGACAGATGCAGAAAATCTCTGCAAAGCAAGAACTTAGAGGTGACAGATGGCAGACTGGAGGGAGCCCAGGCTGGTAGGGGGCCTGCGACAGGTCCCCAGAGCCCTGGAAGGGTGTCAACCCCTGGGGAAGAGAAGACATGCACAGGGTGACCATTCTCTTCTGGCATCTAGAGGGCTGCCCTGCGGAAAGGGTGGACATGCCCCGTATGAAGCAGAGAGTGGAACTAGCATGAACGGGGGTGCTCTAAGGAGGCAGATTCCCATCAAAACAGACCGGACAAGTGGTGGGGGCCAGTGTGATATGGAAGGGCTCGGCCCTGGCTTGGAGATCAAATGGGGCTTATGAGGACTTCCTGGAAGCTTCAGAAAGGAGTGTGGGATATGGTTTCTCAATCTAATAAAAATGTCTCCAAGCTTCCTTTGTCATTCTAGGCAGAAACTTTGGAGGTTTTTCAGCATTACAGTCACCTTTGAACCTGAAATTTCTGGGTACTGTGTTGCCTTTGTGGAGCAAATATTTCAAGTGGACTGAATTTTATCTCTTGGCTCTGGGCATGTAGCCACTGTCACCTCCTTTTCTTTTCTTTTCTTTTTTTATTAAATCACGGCTGTGTACATTAATGCAATCATGAGGTACAATGTGCTGGTTTTATATACAATTCAAAAAATTTCATCAAATTTGTTAACATAGCCTTCATGGCATTTTCTTAGTTATTGTGTTAAGACCTTTATATTCTACATTTAGTAAGTTTCACCTGTACCCTTCTAAGATGCACGGGTTCTTATCTGGAAAATCTTGTTGGCCTCCAGAAGAAAGGTAGTGAGGGTGGCCAATGAGAGAGTGTAGTCACCAGCTGCTTCTCCCACAGGGAGGGGACTTGGCAATTGGTGGCTGAGTCTGGTATTCGTCTTTTTTTCTTTTTAGAGACAGACTCTCACTTTGTCACCCTTGGTAGAGTGCCATGGCGTCACAGCTCACAGTAACCTCCAGCTCTTGAGCTTAGGTGAATCTCTTGCCTCAGCCTCCCGAGTAGCTGGGACTATAGGTGCCTGCCACAATGCCCAGGTATTTTTTTGTTGCAGTTTGGCTGGGGCGGGGTTCGAACCCATCACCCTCGGTATATGGGGCTGGTGCCCTACTCACTGAGCCACAGGCGCCACCCGAGTCTGGCATTCTTTAAGACTCTGTCTGAACTTGGTGAGGAGGGTTTTCGGGTGACCTGGTCAAAGACCTCCAGTGATGCTCCCTGCCAGCAAATACCAAGATAGTGGTGCGAGCCACAGTTCAGTGTGAACCAGAGCTTGCCTGGTCTTCTTTTGGGTCTTGGGACACCTCTCTTAGGTAGAATTCATGCCCATGCTCTGGAGAGGTCCCCTTGCTCAGGAGATCTGTTTAAATTCCTCTTCAGGCCAGGCACGGTGTCTCACACTTGTAATGCTAGCACTCTGGGAGGCTGAGGTGGGAGGATCCCTTGACCTCAAGAGTTTGAGACCAGCCTGAGCAAGAGTGAGACCCCTTCTCTATTAAAAATAGAAAACTTATTGCATTGTGGCACATGCCTGTAATCCTAGCTCCTCAAGGGGCTGAGGCAAGGGCTTGAGCTCAGAAGTTTGAGGTTGCTGGGAGCTATGATGATGCCATGGCACTCTATCCCAGGTGACAGAGCAAGACTCTGTCTCAAAAACAAAACAAGGCAAGGTGTGGTGGCTCACACTTGTAACCATAGCACTATGGGAGGTTGAAGAGGATGGATCACCTGAATTCAGGAAATGCAGACCAGCTTGAACAAAAGCAAGACCCCAAGACCCCACCCCCCTCGCTCCTTCCCCCTTCTGCTCTTCCGTGTGCGCCACACCTTTTGGGGGAAAAACACGATTGTAAGAGGGACTTTACCTAACAAACGCAATCAGTGTAACCTGGTTTCTTGTACCCTCGATGAATCCCCAACAATAAAAAAAAAGCAAGACCCCATCTCTACTAAAAATAGAAAAACTAGTCAGGTGCTGTGGCAGGCGCCTATAGTCCCAGCTACCCGGGAAACTGAGGCAAGGGGATTTCCTGAGCCCAAGAGTTTGAGGTTGCTGTGAGCTAGGACACTACGGCCCTCGACCCAGGGAGACAGAGTGAGACTTTGTCTCAAACAAAACAAAACACCACTCTTCAACCTCAGAACCTCCTTATCAACACGAATCTCATGCATCTTGCAACTGAATGACAAAATTATCCTCTGCAACCAAGTATAACTAAAAACCCAATTGGCAAGTTCTCATTGGAGGGTAAATGCTTACTGTTACTGTTTTCCAACATTATGAAAATTCGAATCTAATTACATGACACTATTACTCTTCTAAGTCCCACATGGGACTTCTCTCAATTCATCTCTCTGCCTAAATATTCCCAGTAAAAGGCAAATACTATACTTAGAGTTTAGGCATCACCCCAGCTTTCTCTGTCGGAAGGTTAATCCAGGCACTGTCCAAATCATTCCCTCGGCTACACCCTCGGCCCACCATCTAGCCCTCCGCTCCTGATTAGCATCCTCCTGGGGACTTTCCTCCAACGTCCCTGTGCCACCACTGGGTTCTAGCCCCTCAGTCACAGCCTCTCGTCAGCCCAAGGAGGCTGTGACATGTTTTGTTTATTACCTGGGCCGTTAGCTCCCTGTTATGTTTTCATGCTGTTCCTGACTAATTTCTGGACTGGGTTTAAGTTCAGGAACTAGAGCATTGAGGTCAGATGCCCATGTGGTCAGGAGGTCCTCAGTCCAGCACATCTCCGATCTTCTCTGTGATGGCGTTAAAGGGCCAGAGAGAGTTCAGTCTGGCCCATGACTCTTCTGGGACATTGGTGCAATGACAAACATTGGTCCTCAGGAAGCATCTCTTCTTGTTACAACTCTACTGACGAATTTGAGTTCCCACTGTGGAAAGGAACAGCAGAAAGGGGAAATGAAAACATCTGGGGTTTTAATGTGGGGGAAACTATGGCATCAGAGCAGTGTAGACCACGGATGCTGGACCAGCGAGGGTTCCTGATAAAATACAGGCTCGTCACAACTTTCTTAACAGCAGCACTGGGTCATTGCCATGATCGTCATCCTCAGCAAGCATTTAACTTGTGCACGAGTGTTTGATGGGTATGGGGCAGAGGACGAACCCTGGGAGTAAACAGTCATGAGATGTGGTCCCTGCACTGGAGGATTTATAAACACACACACACACACACACACACACACACACACACATTGGAGCAATAAAATATAGCTTCTGCTATGTGACCAGTTACACAAGGACAGCCGAATTCCTGAGGGCTGGCCTGGTCAGAGAAGGCCTCAGCCTAGGGAGACTTGTCCACATGGGTTTCAGCTGAGCACCCCTCTTTTTGTTGACTTTGTTTCAAGCAGGCCTGTCCTTGGGCTCCGCAGAGAGCACTGCGCTCTGAACCCACATGCATCTAACCTGTGGATTAGTGATTCCATTAAGCATCTTGGAAATAAGAGCATGATGCTAACAGCTCTTTTTAGGACACTCTATCAGAAACAGTGCCATGAAATTTCATCTTTTGGTTATTGCAAGAATGAAGTTGAGAATGGTGTGTATCACACAAGGCCAGCTTCAGAGGACCCAGGCAGAAATCATTTTCTGTCTCAGTCTTAGAAGGAGGAATCCTTTCTTTCTTTGAGGAAATTGTTTTCACCTTACAGACACTGTGAATCTGAAAGTCATTAAAATCACTTTCTAGGAGGTAATTAGCACAAACTGTAAGCTGTCAACCTGCTTTACAAGGTGTGAATTTAACAGGTAATTAAAATGGAAGCCTGTGCCAGTAGCTCAGTCAGCAGGGTTTCGGCCACATACACTGAGGGTGGGAGGGTGGCTGTTTAAACAGCCGGCCGGCTGAAACAACAATGACAACTGAAACAAAAATGTAGTTGGGTATTGTAGTGGGCACCTGTAGTCCCAGCAACTTTTCAGGCTGAGGCAAGAGAATCGCTTAAGCCCAAGAGTTTGAGCTTGTTGTGAGCTGTGATGCCATGGCACTCTCCCGAGGGCAATATAGTGAGACTCTGTCTCAAAACAATAATAAAATAAGATAAGATAAGATAAAATCCTTCCAGGACAGATGTGCGGTCCCCTCACAGCAAGTACATAGACTTTTGTGCAAAGCATTTTCCTGGTAGTTTCATTCCTGGCTCCATCCACCGTCTCTGTGCTTTTCCTTCCTTTATCTTGTTCTTACCTTTTATCTTAGTGTATTTTATGTACCTGGGTAACCTGCCTTAATTGTTTTTGGAACAAAGAAGGGTGTTTTGCATGGTTTTGTCTTTTGGAGGAAGTTCTCTAGAGGCCGAGACTCCCTTGAGCCCAGGAGTTTGAGGCTGCAGTGAGCTATGACTGCAACACTCCACTCCAGCCTGGGCAACAGAGCAAGACTCTGTCTCTTTAAAAAAAAAAAACTGGGGGGCTGCGCCTGTGGCTCAGTGAGTAGGGCACTGGCCCCACGTATTGGAGGTGGTGGGTTCGAACCCAGCCCTGGCCAAATTGCAAAAAAACAAAACAAAACAAAACAAAAGAAAAATTGCCTGTTCTATTTGATTTGTCAAGTGCATGATGTTTTCTAAACCACAAATGAGTGAATGACAGAGACAAGAAAGCCTGGAAAATATTTATGGAAAAAAGGTGATCATTTCACTTTGAACCAAGTATCTAAATGTCATGAATATGGAATCACCACCCAGGGACATTGGCAGTAGAAGAAGCAGGTGTGTAATTAATTATATTAATGCACACGCATTGTGGTAGAGGTGCTATACTGATGTTATAGCATTTAGAAAGACTATTAACACAGGAATGATCACGTAGCACTTCATGCTGGTGACAAGGAAGGACTTGGAACCAGCTGTCTGGGCTTGAAGCCTGGCTTTCCCATCACCAGCCATGCGACACTGGCTTTTTTTTTTTTTTTTGAGACAGAGTCTCAAGCTGTCACCCTGGATAGAGTGCTGTGGCGTCACAGCTCACAGCAACCTCCAATTTGGGTTCACGCGATCCTCATGCCTCAGCTTTTCTATTTTTAGTAGAGATGAGGTCTCGCTCTCGCTCAGGCTAGTCTTGAACCTGTGAGCTCAGGCGATCTACCTGCCTTGGCCTCCCAGAGTGCTAGGATTACAGGTGTGAACCACCGAGTCTGGCCCTATTTGCCTTTTCTGTACTTGAGTTTCATCATCTGAAATATGGGATGTCCGAGCACATACCTCCCTCACTGTGGGCTTCTCTGGGTTAAATAAGTTAATACATCCAAAGCATTTAGGCAAGTGGCTGGCACACCACTTTAACGCAGGATGGAATCAGTAGCTGTAGTTACTGTTATTACTTGTGATCGCATTACCACTGCTGGTAGTATCTTTCTTCTTGCTTTTCCTCAGTTCTCTTTGCAGTTAATTAACCTTGATCGTGTAAACTGGGATTCAGTCCCAGGCATCTGGTAACACTCTGTAATCTTGGGAACATTGCTGTGCTGTCTGCAGATCAGCACACTCATTTGCAAAATGAGCAGCTTAGATAAAATCGGCAGTCTCAAACTTTTCTTTGACCACGGTCTACATACGATTTACAGTACAACCAATACACTCAGGTAAACATACCTGAGGTGATACTTCAATTTGTGATAAATGGTGCATGGTTTCCTATTCTATTCTATTTTTTTAAAAGATCGCAACCCATCCATTTATTTCATAATATATGAATATAAGCTGTAGTCTGAAAAATGCCAGACTACGTGATAGTTCTATTATTCTCTCTGCCTTTCATACATTCTAAGGAAATAGCTATCTGTGTATTCCATTCAGGATATGACCTTTAAGGTCAAACTTCTTGGTTCCAGGCTATGCCACAGAATGGCTCTATTATCTTGAGGCAAATAATTTCTCCTCTAAGAGACTTGATTTCCCTATGCATAGAATGGGATGATGATGGCAACTGCCTCTTATGTTGCTGCAAGGATTAAATTAAATAATACATTAAAACCTCTTGGTGACTGGCACATAAAAAGCACTCAGTAAATATTAACTACTATTATGCACACAGAGAGTTTGCTTTCACAACAGCAAAGGGTTAGAGCCCTACTTGTTTAGCCTGAGCATCCAGTGACTTTGTAACAGGTGCTGTATGGCCCACACCCTACGTGTTTCAGGGTGCCAGGGGAGTCCAGAGACATTGTCTGAGGGATCCTGGGTGCACCGGGACAGTGCAGGGCTCAGGGAGCTCAGAGCCAGGACAGGGTCCCCAGCGCCACAGCTCTGCAGGGAGAGAGTGATGGAACCAGTTCCACCGGGCTGGCTGCGTCGTGGCTCTGAAGGGCTGAGCCCCTGGCTTGCACAACCTGCCTCGCGGCTTCCCAGAAAGATGTCGTGTGATGCTTTCCCTCAAGGACAGAAATATCTTCCTTCTCCTCCACCATCCCACACACGGTTTCTAGTTGCTGTTGCAGGAGCCGATCACAAGACTCTGCATCCTGGCAGCCTCCTCTCAGCAAGTCCAGTTCTGCCAGCAGTGGCAGCTCTTTAGACCCTGTGGGGAGACCTCTGTGTGGGAAGCCTCTCTCTTCACACTGGCCTCGTGGTGCCGACACGATCATGTGCCTGCTCCCCTTCTGGTCCAAGACAGCTCTGTGACTAAGCACCGTCTCGTGTTCATCTTGCACCTCCAGTGCCTACCATGACCCCCCTCATGTAGCAGGTGCTCAGTTAATGAATGAACTAAGTTGAACACCTCAACACAATGGCACCCCAACAGGCTGCAGTGTGAGTAGTAAACAGCATCAGACCCTGCTCCTGGCGGCGCCTAGACCACCTTTGTTCTGGTCCATGGGTGCGATGTCACCTAAATTTGCATGAGCCCTTCTAGTGATGGCTCATAGAAATACTCAACCCAGTATCCCGACAACAGAATACTGCCCAGAGGAACGAGCAGGTCAGTTCCCCTCCCTGCCAACCCCAGATCTCTCTCAAAGGAGACGTTGCCTTGTGGGCCCACACCCATCAGCATAACTGGCTTTGTTGGTTTTGTTGATGCTTCGACTTCAAAGCAGGCATTGCCAATAATCCCAGTTAATTGTCATCACCGTGGTCTCTGCCAAGTATTGCAGCCTGTTGGATCCACTTGACTCTGGATTCGGACGTGTCATTTATCTTTCCCTTTCAGCCTTGTGCCATCACTTGTGTCAGAGCCAGAGTCCCAATCCGATCCTCGTTCCGTAGCCTGCTGCCACGTGTCCAGTTTCCCGGAGGATATGACCAGAGCTCCTGTCCTGGGGGAGATGGGATCACCTTGAAGTCCCCCGCACTCCTCCCCTTCAACTGCCCCAGCCTCTTCTTTAGACCCATGGCAGCCGGGTCTTGCTGCACTTCTTCTAATCCAGATGAAGGGTCACATCTGGCCACTACCTGTTGTAATGGAGTTCCTTTGGGACACCGCCCTGTCCATTCAGTCATGCATTGCCTGTGGCTGCTTTGACACCACAGGGGCAGAGAGAGCATGGCCTGAAATATTTACTCCCTGGCTCTTTTTTGAGACAGAGCCTCAAGCTGTCACCCTGGAAAGAGTGCGGTGGCATCACAGCTCACAGCAACCTCGAACTCCTGGGCTTAAGCGATTCTCCTGCCTCTGCCTCCCAAGTAGCTGGGACTACAGGCGCCCGCCACAACGCCTGGCCATTTTTGGTTGCAGCCGTCATTGTTGTTTGGTGGGCCTGGGCTGGATTCGAACCCGCCAGCTCAGGTGTACGTGGCTGGCGCCTTAGCCCGTTGAGCTACAGGCGCCGAGCCATACTCCCTGGCTCTTGAGAAAACATTTGCCAACCCTGCTCTAGGCTTCACCAATCACTAATTATCCCCTTTGTTCTTCACCTCTGGATTGTGCATTACGGTTTTCAAAGATGTTCACGTACATTTCATCATCTAATCCTTGTGCAATCTAAGGAGTCCAGAAACATTCAATTTGTGCATGAGGAGAGTGAACTCAGAGGAGTCCCTGCAGCCACCTCTGGACTACTGACGCTAACCCGGGGCTTCCCGAGTGCGAGCCTCCCGCTCTGAGACAGAATGCGCCCGGTGGTGGAGTGCAGGGCGCCGGGGCAAGGCTGCCAGGGTACAAAACAAGGCCCCCACTTACTGTGTGGCCTTGGGCGAGTTATTCAACCTACCCATTCCTTTTAATGCCTTCAGCTGTACAGGGGAAGGGATGACTTCACTCACTTTAAAGTGCCGTGGTAAGGATGAAAGATTGATTCATTGCATGCACAGTGCTTGGCCGATGGGAGGTATCGCCGGTGTGTGTTAAGTGACTAACCAGTGTGACTGCCGCAGACCACGCGCTAATCCAGCCCTCACTCCGCCATCTCCACGGGAATATTAGGAGAGAGACATGTTGAGTGCTTCGATTTCCATCCCTGAGCCAGGATTGGAGGGAACTTGAGAGGCATCGTGTAGCATTCAGACCTTGCCAAGAGAAGGGGCTTCCTACTTAAGTGGAAAGAACATGGGAATGGGCTTGTGTTGGTCCCTGCCTCCTTCTGCAGTGTTGCTCCTCCTCCCCACGGCTCCACCAAACCCACCTTGTCTGCTGCTTTTTGATACTGTCTTCTGCTGTCTTGATACTGTCTACTGTCTTTGTGTGCCCAGAGCTGTCAAACCTATTTAGCCATTAACTGGTGCCTCTGAGTTTGGATTGGGACTGAAGCTGACTGACTAACAAACTCCAGTCTTCTGCCTTTTGGGGAGATAATAAGTTCTCATAATTTTTGTGATAATCCTGTAGACATCATACCTTGCCTGACCTGACCCAATGGCATGGAGCCCTCTCCCGTCAAATCCAAAACAACACACCCATCCAGCCCCAAGAATGTGCCTGGGCTGGGCGCAGTGGCTCACACCTGTAATCCTAGCACTCTGGGAGGCTGAGGCGGGAGGATCTTTTGAGGTCAGGACTTCAAGACCAGCCTGAGCAGGAGCAAGACCCTATTTCTACTAAAATAGAAAAAAACATCAGTCAGGTGTTATGGAGGGCACTGGTAGTCCCTGCTACTTGGGAGGCTGAGGCAGGAGGAGCGCTTGAACCTAGGAATTGGAGGTTTTTATGAGCTAGGCTGAGGCCATGGCATTATAGCTTGGGCAACACAGTGAGACTCTGTCTCCAAAAAACCAAAAACAGTGTGCTTGGCACTGTGCAAGATGCAGGGAGACATGAAGAGGAATAGAGAGAGGCCCTGCTGTGAGGACCTTACTGGCTGGTAGAGCAGATGTGCATAAAATATGCTGCAAACCACAAAGCAGAACGCACCGTTGGGAACCAGGCAAACCCAAGTTCAAACATCGGCTTGATCATTTATGACCTGTGATCTGGGAAACCATTAAATCTTCTCTCAGCTTTATTTTTATTTTGCATTATTATTATTATTATTATTCTTGGAGGCAGTCTCTTTTTGTAGCCCTTGGTAGAGTGCTATGGCATCACAGCTCACAGCAACCGCAACCTGTTGGGCTTAAGGAATTCTCTTGCCTCAGCCTTCCAAGTAGCTGGGACTACAGGCACCTGCCACAATGCCCGGCTATTTTTAGAGACGAGGTCTCTCTCTGGCTCAGGCTGGTCTTGAACCTGTGAGCTCAGGCAATCCACCCGCCTCTGCCTCCCAGAGTGCTAGGATTACAGGCATGAGCCACTGCACCTGGCCCTGAGCTTTATTTTTAAAAACCATTAAAATCAACCATTCATTGATAATAATGATCAATTGTCAGTATTAATGAAGATTCAGTGAGATAACTGATTCTTTGCACAATGCCTGGCTTATACCAGGTGTTCAATGAATGTTTCGTTGTAAATCTCAGAAGATAGGGAGTACAATGTTTGAGAAGCTCCAGCTCAGTTCACTGAGGCAATCATCCATGTCCTTTTCTGCCTGCCCACACTGCCTTCATCTGTAAATCTTGGAGTACCCAGGAGCTCTGGCCTGGGCCATCTTCTCTTCCTGAACTGAGTTCTCTTCCTAGAGACCTTCATCAAGTTCCATCAGTTTCATCTTGGCCTTCACCTTTGCCCTGAATTCCAGACTCATATGTTTGACTACCTCCTGCGGCATCCCCCCCCCCCCGCCACTTAGCTGTTTAATAAGCATCTCAAACTCAGCATGTCAACAGAACTCCTGATGGTCCCTCCTAAGCCTGTCTCTCCTCCATCCTCTTCAACTCTGTGAGTGACACCGACCTACCCGGCTATATGAACCAAAGACCAAGGGCTGCTCCTAGGTCTGTCTCACTGCCTCTCATGCTCCCCCCGTCAGAAGCCCCGAGGAGCTCCCAGCGTCTCTCCTTGGGCCTCTCTGTAATTAACATGTAGAGTGGTCAGAGTTAGCACATGAAATATAGCAACCCAGTTAAATTTGAATTTTAGATAAACAGTGGACAATTTTCTAGTAGAAGTAGATACCAGATATTGGGGGAGCGGGAGGAAAGGGAGGCAGGCAGCTTCTCACATCACCAGCCAGTCTCAAGTGTGTGGCTCTCCCTGGTCTCTCTCTGGTTCCAATATGGCCTGGTGGCCCATAGCTGTGACTTTCAGACAGACAGAGTATTGGTTTTGCTAGGATAATGTACAGCTTCACCCCATGCCTCTATCTCAGAGATGGAGACTCAGAGTCTTCCTTTGCCCAACTGCCCTCCCAGTGGGGCAGCCGAGTGTGGCCCGGCGGCTGGCAGTGTCCCTGGGCTTCTGTCCTCCCCTGCATTCCTTCCTGAGAGCCCCATATCCTCCGAGATCCTTTTCAGGGCAATCCAAGGGACACAGATAACTGTGCGGAGGGGAGCCCCTTCCCATGTTCCCATCTCCCCCTGCTGGGTTGAAGCTTCTGTAGGCTCCTGTCCTTGGAAACCCCTGGAAGAGGAGCTACAGCCCCACTGTAGCCCAAAGGTCCCACTGGAGGACCCCTTTCCCAACGGTCCCTGTCATGTTTCTCTCTGGTAAGAGCCCCAGTCCAAACTCAGCAGTCAGCCAGTTGGGGCTGCCAGAGCCAGCTCCCCTTATCCTGGGGATCCTCATCTCTAGAAGGGTCTTTGGAGCCCCCTCTTCAGCTTAGCCCCTGGATAAACTTGGGGTGGGCAGTGAAGAAAGGGCCTAACGTGACTCCAGGGAGGTGAAGGCGCCACTTTTGAGGGTGGGAAGAGCCCTTGCCATGCTGAGTCACTCCAGAGGGAGTCAGTCTACAAAGCACTCTCCTTACTGTTGTTAAAAACAACAAGGGCTGGCTGGCTGTCTTCTGCGAAACGGTTTCAGTATGTTGTCTGCCAGGGTTTGGGAAGAACCGTATCTTTCCGGGAGGAGCCGAGGAAAGACGCCTCTTATTTACCCATTAACACTTGTCCCCTGACATTGGCTGTGGCTATGTACTGGGTCTAAACACGCAGAGTTCCCTGAGGACGCCGATGTCCTTTTAGGATCTATAAAAGAATTTTATACGCTTTGGCTCAGAAATCCGATTCCATTTGTCTCCAGGAAATGATTACAAAGAAGGAAAATGGCACATGTCTAGAACCCTTTGCAACTTTATCTCTAATCACTCAAAACTTGAAAGAACCTAGATGTGCAGCCTTTAGCTAACTTGTTTGGCTAAATTATGGTAACGAGGCACAAAGGAATATTACACGGCCATTTCAAATGATAGCTATGAAGCAACATGGGAGAGGGTTTACAAAACCACGTTAAGGGGAAACAGCGCAGCGCGTGCGCACTGTGAGTGCCGTTGTGCAGACAAGTGTGCTCACAAAAGCACAAAGGGCGGAGGGAACTTGGAGAGCGCAGAGCAGCTGGGGCGGAGCGGGCACACATTTCTCTCTGCTTTCATCCATTGTTGTTTGGGTTGTTAATAAAATGGTCCTTTTAAGAAGCCACAGGAATCTTCTCTAACTCTGGTTACACAGCCCCTGGCATCAGGCTGAGGAGTCCCCAGCCTGGTCTCCGGTGGGCTGGGCCAGTCTCTTCCAGCCCCTCTCCAGGCTTACGATCCCTTCCCAGGGGAGGTTCCCTGCGTCCCTGCAGAGCCACAGACAGAAACTAGGCTAAAGCCCTGAGGTCACAAGTGAGGGGGAAGAAGCAGAATCACAGATGAAATCAGAGCTGGGACGACAAGGAGCTTTGGAAATGCAACCAGGGCCCAGGGAGGGGCAGAGGGGGACTTGCACCCCAGGCTCTCCCCAGACCTCCCTTCCCCCTTCCCAGGAGTCCCAGCCAGCCCTTGACTGGGACTCAGGCTTTCTCGTACCTTTCTGGAGGAAACCTGAGTCTCTCATACCTCTTGGTTCTCGAAGCCTGTTTTTCATTGCTAATTAAAAACAAGAATTTCTGCTTTCTGTGGGAGTAAGTCATTATTCCAATGCTCCTCACTTCCCCTTACCCCGTATATTTGATGGTGACTCCCTGTACAGGCCCTCACCCTCCTTCCACGTCAGGGGCACACCTCAGGGGCTTGCCCTGAGACTCTCAACACGCACCTGCCTGCAGGCTTTGGCCACGTCTATCTGCACAGGCAGCTGCCCCCGAAGGGCTGCGTGTGCTGGCCCTGGGGACCTCCCACTCAACAGGCTCTACCCCAACTCACTGTCCCCTCATCCCAGCTGCTCTGTTCCTCACCTGGGTGAATAACGTAACCACATAAGGTGTGAAGTCCATTCTACCCATGTGTCATCGTTTTCTAAATGAAATCTCTATTGATGGGCACTCCCACCCTGCTCTGCCCTTGAGGGACAGGGCAGGACAGTGCAGCCATGGACGTCTGCAGCTGGCTAGTCCCCAGAGGGAGTGTCCTGGGGCCCGCTGAGTCCTCCTTGGGTTGGAAGAGGGACGGGCTTCTGCAGCTTGCCCACCTTGGCTGCTAAGCTCCAGACCTTGCAGCCCTCGAGAGGCTGCCCTTTCCTGTCATTCCTGAGCCTCCCGATCGTTTCAGCTAGTTGGCCCCAGTCTCCTCCCCTCCTTTCCTGCCACTTCCTCTTAGCCTTTGGCCCCTGTTGTCAGCCTTGGGGCTGGCTGGCTTCCCTCTGGATTAAGCTGTAGAAGGAGAGAAAGGGCTGGAGAAAAGCAGCCCTCCCCAGCTGTGCTTCAGGGCCAGAGGTCTGTGCACTGCAGATGTTTGTGCACTTCTGACCTTGACCCTGCAGAGCTGACCTGCTCTAGATAAGCCCCCTGTGCGCTGTCACGCTGAGAAGAGCACCAGCCTTCCTCTCTCTCTCTGTGGCTTGTTACAAAAGGCCTCTTCTGTCACCCTGGCCCAGACCAGCCTGTGTCTGATCCCAAAAGGAGTTAGATGTGTCATGACTAGGGAGGGAGGGTGACAAGAGAGAGGAAAAAATCCATTTTTGTCCCACAGTGTTTTACTGCAGTAATTAATATTTGCACTCAGACTATCGTGCTCTAGCCAAGCATTTCCCCAGGCCAGAGTCTCACTGGTGGCACCAGGGGGTCAAAGTGCACATCTGTTTGTAAGGCTGAATGAAAAGGCACCAATTTACATGGAATGGCTGGATCTTTAATTATTCTATCTCTGTAAATATATGTCAACAGTTGGTTACTGTTGGGCCCACAGAGAGGTCCCATTGCCTGTGAGAAACAGAGAGGACAGCGCTCCGCGGTCTGTGGCCCTGGGTGGTGGCAGCAGAGGTGGAGAGAGCCTGTGGCCACCACCTGCACAGGGACTTGGCATCCCTAGCCAAACCCTTAGTCTCCACGTGTGTCAGTTTCCCAGGCCTGCTCTGTCAGAGTACCGCAAACTGTGCAGCTCAAAACCACAAAAGTTCATGTTTTCACAGCTCTGAGGCTAGAAATGCAAAATCAGGGCACCAGCAACTCCGCTCCCTCTGAGGCTCTGGACACAGAATCAGGGCACCGGCAGCCTTTTTGAGCCCCAGCTTCCCGGGATCATCCTCTAAGTAACATGGTGACCCTTAAAGGAGACAGTCTGTTTAAGCACCTCTCCTTCCTCCTGGGAAGGAGTGAGTCTGGTATACGGGAATGAGATGGCAATTATTGGTGAGGTCTGCATAACAAACTACTTAGTCCACACAGACCTGTTTTTTCTCATACAGCTAAACATTCAAACCGGCGTTTTCTAGATCTCATTTCAGTCAATTGAATGGATGCAGAGACAGTGTCTGTTACCGTATGTCTGCACTGGGTTCCTGGGCATTGCTGAGAATGGACAAGGTCAGTGTCACCCTAAGGCCCAGGCACTGGACTAGAGCCCCTGTCTTGGTCCCCAGATGTTAGTGGGCTCCACTGTGTCCCTCATCTTGGCCACATCCCAACCATAAGGTAAGATGTCCTTGGAGCTAAGAGAATGTGCCCACCTGGAGCCTACGTCCCTCCTCTAGGCCCTGCCTAGGGACCTGGGTCTGTGGGATTCCCTTCCAGGGTCCCTAGACTGTCCTGCTGAGGGAAAACCACCTTGCTGGCAAGGAATGGCAAAGGGGAGCTGTTTGCATGTGTTGGGGCACAGGGTGGAACTTGGGTGTGCTGGCTGGAATGTCCCCAAGCATGGGTATAAGGCCCATTATGATGGTGCTGGTGTGCATGAAGCCGGGGTCGGGGTGGGGACAAGGTTCTCCTCACAAGGCAGGGAGGACCAGGCTCCAGGATTTGCCCTCGTTAAAGCCAAACATGGGTGTTTTATTTCTTCTTCTTTTTTTTTGAGACAGAGTTTCACTCTGTTGCCCAGGCTAGAGTGTGGTGGTATCAGCCTAGCTTACAGCAACCTCAAACTCCTGGGAGTACAGGCACCCACCACAATACTGAGCTAATTTTTCTATTTTTAGTGGAAACTAGGTCTCACTCTTGCTCGCGCTGGTCTCTAACTCCTGAGCTCAAGTTACCCTCGCTTCTAGGCTTCCCAGAATGCTAGGATTAGGCATGAACCATTGCGCCCTGCTCAGACATGGGTGATTTAAGACAACGAATGTGTTGGTGTCATCGCCTCAGACCCTGGAGCTGCCTCCAGTTGGCATTGGGGATGCTCTAAGCCTTTTCCTCTCCTTGGAGGCTTCAGACCTCCCTGGATGCAAGGACTCATTCCCAGGCTGCCAGTGGGTGGCACTGCCGCAGCTGCTTCAGGCCTTCCAGCCCAGCATCTCCGCTAGGAGCGACGGTGCAATGGGCACTTTGGAAGTGCCTCCCTGGGTCTCTGCTCAGCGCCCATCGGACCTGACCAGCACCAGCCTGCCCGCCCAGGCGTGGCAGCTGCCTCAGCCCGGCCAGCTCACCGCAGCTCCAGCACTTCCTGCACAGCCCTTCTTTCTGTGGCCGGACAGTGGCTTCTCTCTCCTGTGGCCCTCCCCACAGTAGCCCCCAAGTCCTCTTCTGGATCCAGTCACCTGTCCACGCCCCCATCCGTGCCCTGGCAGGCGATAGGGAAATTTCCGATGTGAAGCCCTGTCGGGAAGAGTCTTTCCCGCCTGGCTCAGTCCCTACAGGCGTAACGGCTTCCCTGGGGAAAAGCCTTTCTTCGGGGCTGGGGCCATTCTGTTTTGCCCACTCTGTTTGCCTTTCTCCCACCCTGAGTTATCTGTGGCCACCACGGCCTGGTTCCTAAGCTGCCTGATTTGCGGTGTCCCAAAGGCCCCCACCTCCCTAAGTGACAGCTGCCAGCCTCACTCAATGTCACTGTGATGTGACGGCAAAAATTATATTTCACAGCTGGGTGCGGTGGCTCTTGCCTGTAATCCTGGCATTCTGGGAGGCCAAGGTGGGTGGATTGCCTGAGCTCATGAGTTCGAGACCAGCCTGAGCCAGAGCAAGACTTCATCCCTAAAAAAAAAAAAAACAAAAAAAGGCTGAGGCGGGCACCTGTGGTCCCAGCTACGTGGGAGGCTGAGTCAAGGGATCACTTAAGCCCAAGAGTTGGAGGCTGCTGTGAGTTGAGATGCCACGGCCGTGCACTGAGGGTGACACAGTGAGACTCTGTCTCAAAAAAAAATTGTATTTCACATCCCATGGGTCACTTGATCCTTGCCCTGTGCTGTTTAGGAGACAGCCTTATCCTCATTTACAGATGACAAGACTGAGGTCCAATGAGGTTGATCGCTCCCGTGGGAGAAAATAAACAGGTGCTGCTTCAATTTAAGGGGCACAGGTGGTTGAGGTCAGAGCTGGGCTCAGACTCCAGCTTCCTAGTCAAGGACTCATCCTGCTAACCCACAACATCCCCCGATGATTGCCAGAGGGCTCCCCAGAAGGAGTGAATGCAGATCAGCTTGAAACCAGAGCTCTGGGCAGCCGGGGCTCTCCTCACAGGTGATCCAAATAGGCCTGGGCTCCGGGTCTCACAGAGTTCACCATTCTATCGATTGAGGCACTGGCCTCTTGGGAAAAGGTTGATAGGGAAACTGAGGCACCAGTAGTGAGGGACAAGAAGGGAGAGTTCCCATTGGAAGGCTAGCGCTAAGCTGGTTCTCTGTTCTGCCCGTCCGGGCTCCGTTCGCAGCCTGGCCGTGTGGATTTTTACATCTGCTTTTCTAGTCTAAACTATACACACACAGGTACAAAGAGGGCCGTAATGTGACCTTACAAATCTCATAGCAAGACGCAGGAACTCTCAAGGATGGATTTTTAAATTTACTTGATAAAACTGGGGCATATGGAAAAGTGCCCGCGGCTTTCCATTTAACTGGGCGTTTGGGGCTGGAAGACTTTCTTTCCCCGCTTACAGTCTTGGACTGTGTCCCACAGCTGGAGCTGCCTGCTCTCAGCTGTTTGTTTTTCTTCCTTGGAGAGGGACTTGGGAACGTTACCCACCAAGCCCCAGGGGACCCGCCAGTGTGAGGAGTTCTCTAGTCCCCAGACACACAAACCTTCCTACTCAGCGGGCAGAGAGGTGGCCAGGCATCCCCACCTGCCCAGGGAATGGGCTCAACCCCAGGCCCCACTGTGGGTTGATGGAAGATGGGGAAACGGGGAGGATGGCCCCAGTGCTCAGGCCCCAGGCCAGCTCCCGAAGCTTCAGTTGTGAAAGCTGAGCTGAGCTGGGGCTTCACTGTGTCCATCCCAGAGGGCCCATTTGTCATGTGGCCTTGGGTGGGGTGGGGCTGAGTCTGAGTAATTGCTGCCTGGAGCACCCTCCTCGATTGCATCCAGCCAGACCCTCCCCTATGATGCCACCACCCTCACCCTGGGGAGGCGTCCTGCAGCCGAGCCCCAGGCTTAGTCCATCTTTCTGCCCCCAGCCCACCCAGCTCCTCTCTTTACTTATCCTTTAGAATATTTTATTGTGGTAAAATATACAGAACGTAAAATTTACCATTTTAGTCTTTTCTTTTTTTTGAGACAGAGCCTCAAGTTATCACCCTGGGTAGAGTGCTGTGGCATCACAGCTCACAGCAACCTCCAACTCCTGGGTTTAAGTGATTCTCTTGCCTCAGCCTCTCAAGTAGCTGGGACTACAGGCGCCCACCACAATGCCCGGCTATTTTTTGCTTGTAGTTGTCATTGTTGTTTGGCAGGCCCAGGCTGGATTCGAACCCACCAGCTCTGGTGTATGTGGCTGGCGCTTTAGCTGCTTGAGCTATAGGCACTGAGCCCCTTTTAATAATTTTTAAGTGTAAATTTCAGTGGCATTAAGTACATTCATGTTATTGTGCAACTGTCATCACTGTCCACCTCCAGAAATCTTTGCATCTCCCAACTCTGCACTCCTTGTACAGTGACCCCCAGCCCAGCAGCCCCCTTCTGCTTTCTGTCTCTCTATAAACACTGGACTCCTTCAGGGGCCTCATGTCAGTGGAATCATGCAGAGTTTGTGAAACTCTTAGTTCACTTAGCCTGTGTCACAATGTCCTCCCTTTTTATGGCTGAATAACATTCCACGTACAGACAGAGCCCATCCTCCCTATCTGTTCTCTACAGAAGGGAACTTAGCTTGCTTCTGCCTCTCTGCTGTTGCGAATGACCCTGCTGGGAACACGGATGTGCACGTTATCCATTCCAGCCCCGGCTTTCCCGCCCAGAAGTAGAACTCTTGCCCTTAGGAATTCTAAGCCAGCTTGCACTTGACCACCTGGGACCGCTGTTTGCTGGGAGGGACAGAAGCAGCCAAAGGAGAATAGAGGGAAAAAGATCCACAAGCTAAGGGGACAATAAATTTAATCATCCTACAGGATCTCAGCTCAACTATGCTGCTAAAACAGAAATGGGGCAGGAAGAGTTGTTATTAAAAATGCAGATTTCCGGCTCGGCGCCTGTGGCTCAAGCGGCTAAGGCACCAGCCACGTACACCTGAGTTGGCGGGTTCGAATCCAGCCCAGGCCCGCCAAACGACAATGACGGCTGCAACCAAAAACAGCCGGGCGTTGTGGCGAGCACCTGTTACTTGGGAGGCAGAGGCAAGAGATTCGCTTGAGCCCAGGAATTGGAGGTTGCGTGAGCTGTGATGCCGCGGCACTCTACCCAGGGTGACAGCTTGAGGCTCTGTCTCAAAAAAAAAAAAAATGCAGATTTCCAGGGCCCTCCCATCCCTGAATCAGAAAGGTGGACATTCCACTCAGTGGACTGAAGGTGCCAAGAAAGGGCCTCCTTAGACTCTCTCTGGCCCGGGGCACACTCGGTGCTTTCCATAATGACCAACCTGCTGTGCCTAGGCTTCCAGTCAGACTCAGGGAGAGCTGAGCCAGCTGTATTTGGCTGGGTTGTCTCATATGGTCTGTATTAGTTTCCTTGGGCTGCTATAACAAAATACCACAAATTGGACGACTTATACAATAGGTATCTATTTTCCTTCGGTTCTGGAGGCTGGAAGTCTAAGATCAAGGTGTTGACGGGGTTGGTTTCCTTTGAGACCTGTCTATCCTTCATTGGTTAAATCTATGGGTGCAGAACTGGGGGATACAGAAGGGCCAGTTGAGGGACTTGGGCACGGAGGGTCCTGGGGCCAATCCCTGGCAGACATGGAGGAGAGTGTTCATAACAGCACTGCTTTATCATCAGTTATTTTCAATTATCCCAGCTTTCTTTTAATCTGTGTGTGTGTGTTTGCTTAGTATTGAGGACTGGGTAGCGCCTGCTTTGTAACACAACAGACCTCCCAGTTGTCTTTCTAGAGCTTCATCAAAGTCCATCCAGTTGATGTACCATGATTTAGTTATTCTTAATTGCTCATTCACAACTTCTGCAGTTTTTCACCGCTGTAAATAAGAAAGCCACCCATTTCTTCCCGCTATAGAATTTCCCTTCTTTTGGATTAGCCCTTAGGGTAAATTCCCAGGCGTGAGATTATTTGTGAAGGATGTGAACATTTTTATGGTTCTGAATACATCTTGCCAAATTGTTTTCCAAAAGTATTCTGCACAGTCATCAGCATTGTGTGAGCACAGAAATGTTCCCCAGTGCTACGGCATGATGTAGCACTGTCCCATTATTTTTAGAGAGAGTGTCTTTCTTTTTTTAAAATCCTGAATCGCTTTGATAGTTATGAGGTCAGACAATTAAATTTGCGAACACATGCTTCATTGTTGAATATCTCTATGGTCACCTTCAAAGTATTTCCCTTGGTCATCTGGTCACCATAGTGATATTCAGCAATGAGATAGGTAACACTTTTTCTAAGACAAGTTCATGAAGTTGATCGTCTGATCTTATAATGATCTTAAAGTTTTCTATACATTTGATGATTAATTGTATTACTATCATAAGGTCACATCGAGGGTTCATTAAGTACCTAATGTGTGGTCGCATGGGGGTGGTGTAGGGTGACCTAGGAAGTACAAGGCCTGGTTTTTATATTCCAAAAGGCTACAATCAACAATCACATTTATTAGGCTGGGCGAGGTGGCTCATGCCTGTAATCCTAGCACTCTGGGAAGCTGAGGCAGGTGGATTGCCTGAGCTCACAGGTTCAAGACCAGCCTAAGCAAGAGCAAGACCTCATCTCTAAAAATAGCCAGGCATTGTGGTGGGATGTATAGTCCCAGCTACTTGGGAGGCTGAAGCAAGAGAATTGCTTGAGCCCAAGGGTTTGAGGTTGCTGTGAGCTATGATGCTATGGCACTCTATTAAGGGTGACAAGTGAAACTCTGTCTCCAAAACAAAAAAATCACATTTATTTGTTGTCAATATCTTTATACCCAGCCCACTGTTTTGTACACTGTGTATGCTCAACAAATTTTTCTTGTATGTAGTTCAAACCCAGATGACATGTTGATCTCTTTGTAGTTCACAGAGATCTGAGTGAATTCCAAGGAACGCAGACCCAGAACCCCAAAAGAGCCTGAGACCCAGAGAGATAGCTCAGACCTGATAAACTAGCATATGGATAAATGTGGAGTAGAGCACTACAGAATGAGGAGGCTGTCGCTTGACAACAACTTTCAAAGCCAAGTTTGAGGTTGGCAGGATGCTCCAAATGAGGGTGTGATACGGCTGCCCACCCAAAGCTCCTGTGATCAAAGTTACAGTAATAGAGACACGACTCAAGGAGTAAGGGAGGGCCCCGTCCTGTCTGGCTCCAAGTGGGTTAGACAACTCCTTACTATTGGTTCTTTTTTCCTTTTCAATTTTTATTTTGGAAAAAAAAAATATTAAACCCACAGAGAAGTTGGAAGCTATAGTGAGCACCCACATACTCTTCATTTGCATCCACCAGTTGTTAACATTTCACTATATTTTCTCTTTCTTTCTCAATCTCTGTTTCTCTCTCGCTCTCTTTCTCTGTCTCTCCCAGTTGTTATGTATGTATTTATAACAAGGACATTCTTATATCACCACTATACAATTATTGAATCCAGAAAATCTAACATTGATACAACATAATTACAGATACATTATATAACCTGTTTTTGACTTTCTTCAGTTGCTCCAGCATTTTTGCAGGATCCAATCCAGAATCACACACGTAGTTATCATGTGTCTGTAGTCTTTGTCCAGAAGAACTCCTTATCGAGAACTGTATTTCATGACATTGACATTTTTGAAGAACATGGGCCAGTCACTTGGTATACTGTCCCTTAACTTGGGCTGATCTGATTGTTTGCCCGTGACTGATGTAGGTAGAATATTATGGGCAGTAACACTTTATAAATCCTATTCAGGAGGCAGAGTCTGTCAGTTTATTGGTAACTATGAGTTTGGTTAAAGTGACACCCACCAGAATTATACACCATAAAGGTATCTTTTATTCCCTCTAATGAATAAGTAATCTGTGGGAGGCTTTGATACTGTGTAAATATACAGCTTCCCATCTACCCTGCGATGATTTTAGCATCCACTGAGAATTCCGGCTTTCCTAACCCTCCTCTGTGCCATCCCCACTCCAGGCCCTGCAGTTTAAGGCGGGTGCAGACAGGGGTGCACTGGAATTGGCTCTGATTATGGGCACCTGTTCCTAATTCCATGTTCAGTGATAGCATGTTGGTAGCTTGTTCAGTGATAGCATGTTGGTCAGCCCTAGGGGGAGTATTTACCCTTCAGACATTGGCAAGTGCTACAAAGAAGGACGTCTTTGTAGAGAACCATTTTTTTTTTTTTTTTGAGACAGAGTCTCACTTTGTCACCCTTGGCAGAGTGCTGTGGCGTCACAGCTCACAGCAACCTCCAACTCTTGGGCTTAAGCGATTCTCTTGCCTCAGTCTCCCAAGTAGCTGGGACTACAGGTGGCCGCCACAATGCCCAGTTATTTCCGGCTATTTTTTAGAGATGAGATCTTGCTCTGGCTCAGGCTAGTCTCGAACCTAGCAACCTAGTGAACTCAAGCAATCCACCCGCCTCGGCTTCCCAGAGTGCTGGGATTACAGGCATGAGCCACCGAGCCTGGCTGAGAACCACTTGTGAAACATTCACCCGCCCACTACTGGATGCAGACAAGCTGAAACACATTCAAGAGAGAATGATTTGGGTATCTTAAAGAAAGGGGACCTGCCTTCATATATTTAAAGGACTGTCTTGTGGGGGATCCTTGCAGTTAGGAGGTTACCCCTGACACACCCCACCTTTTCTCCCACTTGGTGCTCTTGTCACACAGGAGTCCTTGAAGGAATCACAGAGGTGCATCTCTCCCACTGCTGCCAGCAGGGGGCAGAATGCAGCACAGGGGTCTGGTCACCTTGAGCAGGGAGACGATGCTTCCTACCTGGATACTACAGGAAACAGGGCAGATGCAGAGCTGCTGCAGGGCACAGGGGAGACGGAGCTCAGGCCTAATGGCTCGCATTCTGTGGGTGTTCTTGGTGAAGCGTCTCCAGAGCTACTTGGAAGAATGAGAGTGGCAAAGCAAGCATGGGTGTTAAGTAGCATGAAGGAGCTTTGAGATAACTGCTAAGGGGAATTTTTTTCCAGCTCACCAACCCACTCAAGACAGCCCAACCAACCCCAGGGATGTTCAGGCAGCTGAAAGAAGAAGCAAGTCAGCACAATGCTCCCACAATGCCATGCAGGCCGAGGGTTAAAACAGGGAAGGGGGTGGGGACAGGTGCCCAGGACCCATCACTGATGAGTATAGAAGGAGATAAGCCCCCTCAGGGGCCTGGGGCATCCCCGAGCAGCCCTGAATCTGGGCACCACAGTGATTCAGGTCCAGCCAGATTCGAGCTAGTGGTGAAGTTCAAAGTGCCAGGATCACCCTGCCCATCGTCTTCACGGCGACAGTCCTGACAGGCGGTGGTAGAAAAGAGGGAAGACTGCTTTAGATCTCCTTGGGAAGTGTTGAGCAGCTATTACGTCCTACAGGGAGTAGTGCTGGGGTTCCCTGAGAGTGAAGAGAGTGAACAGCTGGGTATTCAGGCTGCCAGAAAGTCACACACGGTGGGGATGCAAGATGAAGGCACAGAGAGGACTCTCTGACTTAGAATTGTAGGATGCGATCTCCAGCCCTGCCTGCCGCTGGCTAGTAGTGGGGAAGCCGCTTCTCACTGGCCTCAGTTCTTCATCTAATACCAATGGGGATTAAATGAAGGTCAAGAGTGGAACATTATGGCTCAGCGCCTGTAGCTCAGTGGTGAGGGTGCTGGCCACATACACGGAGGCTGGTGAATTCTAACCCAGCCTGGGCCTGCTAAACAATAATAACTACAACCAGAAAATAGCCGGGCTTTGTGGCAGGCACCTGTAGTCCCAGCTACTTGGGAGACTGGGGCAATAAAATCCCTCGAGCCCAAGAGTTTGAAGTTGCTGTGAGCTGTGATGCCATAGCACTCTATCGAGAGTGACATAGTAAGACTCTGTCTCAAAAAAAAAAAAAAGTGTAACATTAGATAATGCCCACAGCAGTGCTCTGCCAAACAGAAAGCTCTATATATCTGTTTGAAACTCCAATATGAACTTCTTTTTCTGGGTGATGAGACATTATGAATATTAATACCAACAAATCTGATAATCAATGAAGAGGACTCCATGGGCGTTTAGGAGAAGGACAATAATAGCAAGTGTTTGAATTTGAGTGGGGCTTTGCAGCATATACGGGGTTTTCTTCCCACATCTTTGATTTTCTCAAATGAGATAACCTCCTCATAATACACAATGCAGAGTTCCTGGTCCATAGTAAGTGCCCGATCAGAGTTCATTCTCTTCTTTAGTCCTCACACAACCCTAACTCCATTTGTAGATAAAAAGTGAGAAACTCAGAAAGACAAATTCCCTGCCCAAGAATGTGTAGCAGGTTAGTGGTGGTCAAATTCATTATTCCTTCCTTTCTAATCTAACTGTGTCTAAGGACCCAGCTAATTCTCTGAGTCCATGAAATTCTAAAATCTACTTCCTCTGTATAATCCTCTGCACTTCACACAAAGCTGTCAGTTTTTCAAAAGATTTATAAGCACGAGATACATGCATTGTGGTGGGGGTTTTATTATAAGATGTTAAAAGTTGTCATCAAAATTCTTCTCTTGTGTAGAAAAGCCTCTGAATCCACATAATACCACATTGTGATGGATCACCACCACTGGCGTGATTTCATATGACTTTTGCAATACTAAATTCTTTTATAATACTGAATATCCAACCAACCTAAATAATGCAAAATACTCTGGGGATTAATTAATCCTTCAAAGCGACTCTTAATCTTAGTGCTAATGTTTTCAGTTGGAAAATGTTTTTTAATTTGGAAAAACTGTGCCTGCTGTTTGGGTGGAACTACCTTTTGCATTATTGTCAGCGATGATTTGGATGGATGAGTGGGTGGAAGGGTGAGTGAGTGGGTGGGTCAATGGATGGGTGAATGGATGGGGGGATGGATGGATGGATGAGTAGTTGCATGGATGAGTGGGTAGGTGAGTGGATGGATGGGTGGATGGGTGGATGGATGGATGAGTGGGTGGATGGATGAGTGGGTGGATGAGTGGGTGGATGGGTGGATGGATGGATCAGTAGATGGATAGATGAGTGGATGGATGGATGAGTGGGTGGATGAGTGGGTGGATGGGTGGATGGATGGATCAGTAGATGGATGGATGAGTGGGTGGGTGGGTGGATGGAGGGATAAGTGGATGGGTGGATGAGTGGGTGGGTGGGTGGATGGGTGGATGGATGGATAAGTGGATGGGTGGGTAGATGGATGGATGAGTGGATGGATGGGTGGATGGATGGGTGGATGGGTGGATGAGTGGATGGATGGGTGGATGGATGGGTGGATGGATGGGTGGATGGATGAATGAGCGGATGGATGCATGGATGGGTGGATGAGTGGATGGATGGGTGGATGGATGGGTGGATGGGTGGATGGATGGGTGGATGGATGGTTGGGTAGATGGATGGATGAGTGAGTGGCTGGGTCGATGGATGAGTAGGTGGGTGAGTGGATGGATGGGTGGATGGATGAATGAGTGGATGGATGCGTGGATGGGGGGGTGAGTGGATGAATGGGTGGATGGATGGGTGGATGGATGGGTGGATGGTTGAGTAGATGGATGGATGAGTGGGTGGATAAGTGGGTGGATGGGTGGGTGGATGGATGAGTGGGTGAGTGGGTGGATGGATGGGTGGATGGATGAATGAGTGGGTGATAAGTGGATGGATGGATGGGAGGGTGAGTGGACACATAATTCTAGTTTCTTCCACAGTAGTGTGGTATAGTAGAAAGAGACATGAACTAGGTTTCAAGAAATATGAGTACTAGCCTTGGTTCTGCTACCTTTTTCAGTCTTTGCTCATCTACAAATGAGAAGTGAATGATTATTAAGGTCACTTTCAGCTCAAAGCATCTATGATCTTACTGCCCCATGAATCCACCCTCCAAAGAACTGCAATGTGAGAAATTTGATATGGGCTCCAGAACTCATGTTCTGAGAGAGAAAACCCAATAAATGCCTAGATTCCTGGCAAGTCCAGCTCAGATTCCTTACATGCTTATTCGTGAGAATAATTTCCAACCTCCTTAAAATACTTTATGACAGACTCAACAAGTGAAGAAAGAAGGATTTGAGAATGTTGCCAGTAGGAAGAGCTCACTCCAAATGAGAGCTGCGTGGAAGCCCTGGGGGAACGATGCTGAGCTGTTTGAAAACAAGCGCTTATGGAACAAATTGTCCAGAAAGATAGAAACACAGAAACAGAGCAACATGCTCACCGCCCTTGCTGATTTCAGATTACAGCCTCATGGGAGTCTGGCCAGGAGGCGGACAGCAGAAATGCAGGAGGGGCTTCTAATGCGGCCTCGGTGGGCTCTTGTTAGGGACAGGGGGATGGGTGGGTGGTGTGCTGTGACACAGCAGAGAGTCAGTTAATCTGGGGGTAGAATTCAGGATTTTCATTCCCTAGCAGTGTCGCTGAGTGTTACCCTGAACAAAACACTCCATCTTTCTAAACTTCACCTGTTAAACCGGACACGTGCACAATGACCTCAAAGGATCACATGAGATAAAATACTCGCACCGTCTGCTGAGTAGAGGCCCGTTAACATTAGCTTCCTTTCTTCTCCTCCAGTTAGGCAGGCTGGTTGTCCCGCGCATCCTCTAACTCACAGTGCTCACTGTCGTACCAGAGTTGGCTTTATTTGCAGGTGATGGGCACCTGGGCTGTGGCCAGCCCACCGCTTCAGGGCTGAGCCATCCTCACCCTTTGCCTCATCTGTTGGATCCTGCTGATAAGACCCAGAATTGGACATCTTTTCCCCCGCTCACTATCAGGTCCCACCCACCTCTGAACTGCCGATGTTCCGCGTAGCACTTGGGGTGCCATACCCCAGTTCTGCCCCTGGCGGCTGAGTCTCCAAACTGCTCCTTTCTGGGCAGCCCAGACCACCTGTGTGGACTGTGCATCTGTCTGGCTTCTACCAGGAACTCCTGTTGCAGCTAACAGCTCCGTGCTCCCTCCAGTTCTGCACAGGATCTGGTGGTAGTAGGCATCAAGAAGAATTCAGTCTCCAGCCGGTGAATGTTTATTCTGTGTCTCCTGCTGAGCCAGAAAAGTGCTTGAAAGGAAAAATAGGGCCTTCTCTTCCTGGTTCTTCCCTAAGTTGGGAAAAGTGGGGTTGAGAGGATGGAAAAACTTACTAGTCTGCCGCCCTCTTCCACGGGTCCTAATGAATGTCCCCAGTACTTCCTGTCCCCTGGCTCATCACTCCTGCCCAGCCCTGCCCCACAGCCACATGCAGCCTGAGTCGGCAGAATGTGAACAACCCACTTCCCCACTCTCCCCCAGCTGGTGGGAATGGGTGTGGCCACCAGCCTGGGCCTAAAATCCAGATGTGCTAATGCTGGCCCAGGGCTCGTGGGGTGACTCCTGGCCCTCCTAGACTAGCGGCCAGCACTAGGGTTCTGAGCCCCAACATCCCCTGCCCCGGGTGTTAGCCTTCCCCATCAATTTGTCCTCTGGCCCCGGAACTGGCTTCTGCTTTGATGTGGCCATTCTGCCTGCTCTTGCCAGCTCTTTCCTGAGAGACTAGACCCTGCTCCCAGACTCCAGGCCAATGGCTGGGATGCTGTCACTGTGGACGGTCTTTCTGGGTGACACCTACCAGCCTGGCTCAAGATCCACCCTTCCTGGGGCCCTGATGTTGTGCTTAGACCACCCACTGAGACTCCATTCTGTTCTCTTGGTGAGCCCCTGTTGGCAATTTCTCTATCACTGCAAAGAGGCCTGGTTTGGGTGTTGTGCCTACTTCTTCTTTAATGATACTAGTCACCTACCTGCCCAGACCTGTTCCTTAAAGCCAAGAGGAAACTGCATTGCATACCTGTATTGGTTTCCTAGGGCTGCGGTAACAAATTCTCACAAAGTTGACAGCTTAAAATAACAGAAATTTACTCTCCTCCAGTTCAAGAGGCCAGAAATTGGATATTGAGGCGTTGGCACCTTCAGTTGCTTCTGGAGGCTCTCAGAGAGAATTACGTATTTCCCCTACCTTCTGCTGGTTGTCAGCAATCCTTCTATACAGACTCATATCCTCTTAAAAGGTGGTGTTGGATAAAAATGGGGTATTCAAAAGGTAGACAGATGGTGCAAAGTACGGTGAAAAATCACCTCCTTAATGCTGTCCATGAGTCTTCTAGTAACATGGCCTCACCTGGGGAGTGGTTAGTTTCATCAGAGATTTGCAGACTTTAGCTGTTGGGTTGGGTCTCTGCAGTCTTTAGTAAGCTGGACATTAGCCCCATTTTACTAATGAAGAGACTGAAGCCAGGACAGTAAAGTGACCTGCCTAATGCCTCCTGCTCCAGGGGCTCACACCACTGCTGTACCCTGGAAGTTTAACTAGAGAGTGGTCATTGCAAAGAAGGGTGCTCAGGGAAATGAATCCAGGGTCCAACCCTGGCCCAGGGAGCTGTGGGAACTGCCTACTGAGGAGACATCACAGGCCAGGATGTCATTCTAGAACCGGTATGTGTGCCCAATATTTCACCCCAGTTGGGTGACAAGTATTGAGACAGGGCTGTTACAGAGCAGCAGCCTTATAATTTCATGGCAGTACTTTCTCACGATGCCCCTGGAGCTCCAAGACAAACCACAGCTCATCAGAAGTAGTAAGAACATTCCGAGTTTCCAAAGTTCTGGTTTTAATATTGGGATCATGAATGATGAAGAAACAGTGCAACCTCCTGGGCTAAAACCCCAGCACTGATTTAAGGCCACATTTGCCCAGAGGCAAGTCCTTGAATTTGCCAACATCCTCTCTGTCCTCTCCCTTCCCAGCTCCCCTTATCCCTGGTTCCCTCTGCATAAGTCCCTGTGCCAGGCTGGTCCCCTGTACCACGAGGGGCCCCTACCTGCCCACCAGCCACCTCCTCTCAGCACCTGGGCCCTGCTGTCTGTGCAGGAGACTGGCCTAAAATGTGTAAATAGGGGACGGCTGCCCATCAGCTGCCCCCTCCCAGAGAGTTCATTTGGGTCTTCCATTGTTGCTCATTGCTTACCCAGTATTCACATAAATCCAGAAAGGAAGGGAAAATGCTTCTTCCCTATCACAACCTCTAGCAGGGCACGTTGTTCTTTTTATTTCCTTTTTCTGATCCCACGAATACCCAATCTTTACTATCTGATTTTTGGTTTTCCGCCCACCTAATATTATTATTATAACTATTTCATAGGCATTTCCCATCCTCCTTCCTGCCTTTCATAATTATAACTTGGATGACTGCATCAGAATCCCTCAAGGGGGCACATTGTAGTTTATCCATTCTCTTACTGTTGAATCTTTTTTTTTTAATCATGGTAAATAAATACAGAAAGGTTATACCCTCTTTTGAAATTTCTCTTTATAGTAAATTCCCAGAAGTTGGATTAGTAGGTCAAAACGCGTAAACATTTTTATGACTCTGAAAAATTCCAGCCAAATTACTTCCCCTAAAAGTTATACTAATATATATTTACATTATAGATTTTAAAAAGTCCCAATTTCAGTGTGACTTCTCCACACCCTTACGAGTTTCATGTTATTAATTTCACAAGTATAAAATGGTACCTGGTTATATTTTATGTTGGTTTAATTGCATTTTGGAAGTGGCCTTTTTAAGATTAGCTTATTGGAATGATATGGACATTGTAGATATCAGGCTAATCAGAAATTTTGGGGGGAGCAAATATTCTTTGGGTCTCAAATCATGCTGTATAAGCCTAAGACAGCTTCCTTTTGGGGGATCTTTTGCACACCCCAGAAATGAATTATCTCCTTCCAGTCACAGCGTGTTCTCTGCTCATTACACAGCACCACCCACACTCTTCCCCATTTAATCCGTTCCAGATGTTTGCTGTCCTCCACAGGGAACGGTCTTACTTGAGTGTGGCTCCCTTAATTCATGTTTATGCAAACAGTTCATTCATCACTCTGTCTGGCCTATCTACTTTTTTTACTTGTTTTAGTTACTCTTCAACTCTTATCCTTTCACAAATGAGAAAATAAACCATAGAATCACAATAATAACTGGCATTTCCTGCATACTTATTGTGTACCAAGCACTGTTCTGAGAGCCTTCTAGGTTAATACGCTTCATCCTGCCCTGGCCCTGTAAGTATTATTAGCGTCCAAATGAGGAGACGGAGGCATACAGAGGTTCAGTGACTCCCAAGGTGTCATAGACAGTAGGCAGTGGTGGTTGACTGTGGGCAGCTTGGCTCCACTTGGCCACCCTGCCAACAGGGTGAGAGTAGAGAACAAACTTTCTCAAGGTCAGAGACACACAACACGGACTAAGTTTGAAGGGAGTGAGTTTCTCATCACAGATCCAGGCTGGAGCCAGGCTGCGTGGCAGAAACCAGGTAGAGATTCAAATTTGGATTTTGACTCAGTATCAATTGTGAGAACTAATTAACGTACTAATGTACATTTCGTAATCACATTTGATTAACATATAATGTCAGTCATGGCTGTGGCTTGAGCTTGGTGGCTGTCTCTGCACACCTGCATCTTTCTCACCTTCATAGCTGGAGGTGGCTTCCAGCCTGTGTCTATTCCATAATTGTCCTTTATGGCCCTGGAAAGAAAAATTATCTGCTGGTTGAGTCAGGGTGCTCCAGATATGATCCAATCAGAAGAGCTGTTTTTCCCGATACAGCAGGTGTCCCTATGATGCCATCTGGGCAGCTGTATGCACAGGGTAGAGAGGAAGAAAGCTAAGCATTCTATCTGAGATTTAGTGACTTAAAGCTGGGGCATTAGTGTAAACAATACCCCTTTATCTTTGCATAGATTTCTACTTCTATGGCCTCATTTAATGTCCTATCTGACTAATGTTGGGAGGGAGGAAGACAAACATTCATCATCTCATTTATGGATGAGAACAGAGAGTCTCAGGACATCAAGAGATTGCCTGAAGCACGAAATAAGTGTGATTTCAGGCCACTTGTCCCTTATTCCAGTATTTTGTCCTCTAAACCTGCTGCCAGGGATAGTCAGTCATATAGCAAAATTCAAGCAAGAAAAGCTGGAATGGAAAGAAGATGGCATTTATTAAGCATCTACTGTATACCAAACTTGGGTTGAGTCTCTTACTAGAAATTGCTTCCATAGAAGTAGAATTATTTGGGAAGCCCCAAAATAGCATGGGGCTTCTGTCTTCCTTCTAGGGGAGTCCTGGTAGGGTTCATTTTGCCAAATACCTTAAATCCTCATGTCACCCCAACCCTGCAGGCAGACAGTATCATCATTCTGCAGATAAATAAAACACCAACTAGAGCCATTCAGTAACTAGCCCCTGGTTATCACCATGGTAGGAGATGGCCCTGAGCCCATGACTCTTCCATTGCCCCCTGCACAAGTTCTGCCTTCTCTTTGGGCCAATGACAAAGAAGGAGGGCAGTTGGATACCAGAATTCATAGAACATGTCACTAGGGCAGAGTGTGGGAAAGGGTGGGGCTGAAACGCCACTGCCAAACACACATCAATAGAAGCATCAAGAAAGAAAAAGGGAGGGGACCTTCGTTCAGGGGCTCTGCAAAACTGGGTTGAATTGACTAAAGTCTGGAGACACCTGACTTTAATGGAAAAGTCATTTGAAAGTGGAACCTAATATTCATCCAGAATCTGTAGCAAAGAGGTCATCTACAGAGCTCTGGTACTGAAAGCAACACACACTTTATTAGGGTTCCCCTGATGCCAAGATGTACAAGAAAACCAGGGCTCCATCTTGGAGTTTAATGCTCTGCCATCACCCTCCTAGAATTGGTGACAAATTTATCTCTGAGTTTGTGTTTTCTCAGTGAAGTCCCATGAGACAATGGAGCCTGTGCTGGGGACATGAGGCCCCGGCTTCTGCGCTGCCCAACCCCCACCAACCCCTCGGCACCCTGCTGGGGTCTCAGCCATCCCCTCCCCCCAGTGGGAGTGATCAGGTCTGGTGTGATTCATCTCAGGGCAGGGCTCGAAGTACTATAAGAGTCTGCGGCTGGCCCCCCAGTGTCCCCACACCTGAGGACGTGCAATCAAGTAAAGTGTCACTTTACTCTCCTGGCTTCAGTCAGCAAATAAAAACCACCAGGGCAGGTCAAGAGATAAACCAAGGAAGAAAGGATACTGCTTTTCTCCTGCTAGTTGGACCAAAGCGCCCTGCATTTTCACTGAGCGCTGGGTCCTGCTATTTATGAAGCTGGTCCCCCAAAAGACTAACTACTGCTAAGCTTCTAGAGCCAGATGGCAACTCAGGATGAGCAAGTCCCAGAAGAGTTTGTACAAAGCTGCTCCCACTACCCTGACAGGACACAAGCTGGGCAGTGCAAGCAGCGATTGTTTTTTCACAGTTCTAGACACTGGAAGTCCGAGACCAAGATGTCAGCAGAGCTGCTTTCTCCGAGGCTTCCCTTCCTGGTGTAGAGGACATCTTCTTGCTTGGTTCCCCCATGGCCACTCTGCCTGGTCTCTTCCACTCCCTGTCCTAGGACATCAGTCCTAGGAAATTAGGACCCACCCTATGACCTCATTAACCTTAATTACCTCCATAAAGGCCCAGTCTCTAAATTCAGGCACATTGGGGGTTAGAGCTTCAATACGTGAATTTGTAGGCAAATGATTCAGTCCACAGCATGGTCCATTAACATCTTCAGTTCATGGAGCTGCAAAGGCGGATGGGATGGGTCCCTGATTCTCTCTGGGTACAGGGAATGATCGTGGCGACCAGCAGACCTAACATACTCTTCCAAGATATTAGGAACAAGGAAGAAAGGTCAGAAGAATTTTTAAGCACGTGACAAGGTCAGAAGAGGGCAGACTCATGAGGAAAGTGTGGGGCACAGTTTAAAGTCCATAATGTGAACATAAATTAGTCTTACATTTTTGGAAAGTAGTTTGGCTGGAGTTTTTAAGAGGCATAAAAATGTTTATGTGTTTTGACCTATTAATCCAGCTTCTGGGAATTTACTATAAAGAGAAATTTCAAAAGAGGGTATAACCTTTCTGTATTTATTTACCATGATTAAAAAACAGATTCAACAGTAAGAGAATGGATAAATTATAACGTGTCCCCTTGAGGGATTCTGATGCAGTCATCCAAGTTATAATTATGAAAGGCAGGAAAGAGGATGGGAAAATGCCTATGAAATAGTTATAATATTAGGTGGGGGAAAAACCAGAAATCGAATAGTAAAGATTGGGTATGCATGTGTGTGGGGTCAGGAAAAGGAGATGAAAAGAAAGCCAGCGTGCTCTGCTAGAGGTTGTGATAGGGAAGAAGCATTTTCCCTTCCTTTCATTTGGATTTATATGAATATTGGGTAAGCAATGAGCAACAATGGAAGACCCAAATGAACTCTCTGGGAGGGGGCAGCTGATGGGCAGCCGTCCCCTATGGACAAGTTTTAGGCCAGTCTCCTGCACAGACAGCAGGGCCCAGGTGCTAAGGGGAAGTGGCTGGTGGGCAGGTAGGGGCCCCTCGTGGTACAGGGGACCAGCCTGGCACAGGGACCTATGCAGAGGGAAGCAGGGATAAGGGGAGCTGGGAAGGGAGAGGACAGGGAGGATGTTGGCAAATTCAAGGTCTTGCCTCTGGGCAATCGTGGCCTTAAATCAGTCCTGGAGTTTCAGTCCAGGAGGTTGCACTGTTTCTTCATCATTCATAATCCCAATATTAAAACCAGAACTTCGGAAACTCGGAGTGTTTCTATTATGGTTTGTCTTGGAGCTCCCGGGGCATCGTGAGAAGGCACTGCCATGAAATTTTCAGGCTTTCTGCTCTGTAACAGCCCTGTCTCAATACTTGTCACCCAACTGAGGTCAAATATTGGACACACACACTGGTTCTAGAATGACATCTTGGCCTGTGGCAATTTCTTCAGCAGACAATTCCTGTGGCTACCTGGGCTGTGAATGGGTCCTTTCCTTGTAGTGACCACTCTTTAGTTAAACTTCCAGGGTGCAGCAGTGGTGTGAACCCCTGGAGCAGAGGGCAGGAAGGCTGGTGTTAAGAAGGTTCCTTACACTCTCCGGGTCTCAGCCCCCTTATCTGCAGAATGGGAGAAATGTCTAGTTTCCCCTGTGGCTAAAGTCTGCGAAGCCCTGGCGACACCAAGCAGGGCCCCGTTTGACTGGATGACTGGATGACTGGATGACTCCCAGCCATCTTACTAGAAGTCTCCTGCTCAGCCTGAGGGAGATGAGTAGGATTCTACACCTTGGAGAATCCCATTTTGGTCAAGCCTCACATTTTGAGAGGAGACATAAAAGAGGGCAGCCAGGATGCACAGAGGGTCAGAACCTAATCAGGAGAAAACCAATGAATGAACTGCAGATTTCAAATCCAAAAAGTTGCCACAAGCAACAAACTGTCTGAAATTCTAAAGGCCTGCCTTGGAGAAAAAAAATATTTTACTAGCTCTATATGACACCAAAGGCTAGGGTCAGTGGATCGAAACCATAGGAAAGGAAATGTCAAGTCTCATCAGGAGGCAGAGTGCCCCAACAGTCAGCACTAGTGGCAGACTGAGACCAGGAGACCCCTTGGCCACGTGCCCTTATTGGGTTACAGTGCTGGATGGGGGAGAAGTTGCGGCCAGGCTCCAAGGACCCTGCTAGGGGGCTCTGAACCTAATCTGGCCACCACAGATGCTGTGTGCTTCCAGAAGCATCACTGGAAGATGGCAGCAGCTGGTCTTTCCTCCCACACCTGTTCCCCTTTCCCGACATGAAGGTCTGGGAGAGAACTTAACCCGTCCAGCTTTTCTCATAGCTGAGCAAGCTGTGTGCCGAGTTGCTTGGTGTGCTCCAAAGTTTCACGGCAGAATCCCCTCTTGTCTCATCATCCCACCTCCTACCTGTCCCACCACCAGTCCTAATTTCCATTTGTCTCTGTGCAGAGCAGAGCGGGGGACAGCTGTGGACAGGCAGTGAGCAGCCCTCCCCTGGGGTTTGTGGACTATCTGAGTCAGTGCAGCCCATGACCTCCCAGTGGACACGGGGGTGCTGGATTAGAATGATGAAGCCACCTGTCACTCCTCCTAGTATTATGAAACAGATGCTTGGGACCAAGGAAGGGAAACCTCTCCAAGAGGAAAAGGAAGGTGTTCAGAGTGGTTCTTTTGCTGAAGAGGAAAATAAGGGAGTAGATTGGAGGGTGGAGGATGTGGAGAAGGGAGGGTATGGGTGTGAAGGCAGTCCTCACCCACACAAGGGGCTGCCTCTGTGACATCTGAACAGGAAAGAGGCCCAGCTGAGCCTGATGCTGGATCAAAGTTCCTTTAGTTCTGGAGCTGACTCGAGGGAAAGCCCTTGGGCTCTGGAGCAAGCTCTCTGGGTTAGAATTCATTTGCTGTAAACTGTTATCACCAGCTACTTAAACAGCTCTAACTGCAAAAGAAGATAACAATTGTACTGCCTTAAGCTGCCTTAAGTCTGTTCAGGCTGCTCTAACAAAATGCCCTAGAGTGGATTATTTATAAACAACAGAAATTTGTTGCTCATAGTTCTTAAGGCTGGGAACTCCAAGATGAAGGCCCCCAGCAGAGTCAGTGTCTGGCGAGGGGCTGTTTCTCATACACGGCACCCTCTATGTGTTTTCCCCTTCACTGGGTGAATAGGGAGAACAGCTCCTTGAACTTCTTTTATAAGGTCACCAAAATCATTCCTGAGGGCTCTGCCCTGGTGACTTAGTGCCCACCTCTTAGTACTATCACTTGGGTGAAAGTTTCCACATACGAGGCCAAGCACGGTGGCTCACGCCTATAATCCCAGCACTCTGGAAGGTCGAGGCAGGTGGATTGCCCTGAGCTCACAGGTTGGAGACCAGCCTGAGCCAGAGCGAGACCCCCATCTCTAAAAATAGCTAGGTGTTGTGGTGGGCACCTGTAGTCCCAGCTACTCGGGAGACTGAGGCAAGAGGATAGCTTGAGCCTAAGAGCTGGAGGTTGCTGTAAGCTACGACATCCTGGCACTCTACCGAGGGTGATGAAGTGAAACTCTGAGTCAAAAAAAAAAAAAAAAGTTTCCACATATGAATTTGGAAGGACACATAGTGGGTACCTACCTCCTAAAACTGAAAGCATAACAACACCCAAAGTCATGGTTGGCCTATATGAAACTGTTGATATGTGACCACTTTTCTACAACAAAAATTGGCAATTTCATACGTATCAACCTAATACACCATGGTTAGCCTACCACCCCAGTTCACAAACTTTGCACCCTGGAATTATCTTGGGATTTTTTTTTTTTATAAATTCCAAACTCGTGGCCAATTCAATCTCAATTTCTGCAGGCGGGACACCTGGCCAGGTAATTCTAATCTGCAGACAGGTTGGGGACCACTAGCTTGGCACCAGGCCTGGGACTTAGGAAAGGGCTCAGGGCCAGCTCTTGATTGATCTGTGGCTCCCTGAGCACTGCCGCGTGCCCGCGTTGCCTCGTGTACTCAGGACCTCGGCTCCCAGCCGCTCACCTCTCCGCTCCCCCCTCCCCACTCCGCAGTGTCCCGGCCACGCAGCTCCCCCGATGACCTGAAGGCGCTGACCCGGCATGTGAACCGGCTGAACGAGAGCTTCCGGGACTTGCAGCTGCGGCTGCCGCAGGCTCCGCTGCAGGCGGACCTGAGTGAGCAGGTGTGGAAGGTGCAGGACGCGCTGCAGAACCAGTCGGACTCGCTGCTGGCGCTGGCGGGCGCGGTGCAGCGGCTGGAGGGCGCGCTGTGGGGACTGCAGGCGCAGGCGCTGCAGACGGAGCAGGCGGTGGCCCTGCTCCGGGACCGCGCAGGCCAGCAGAGCGACGCGGCGCAGCTGGAGCTGTACCAGCTGCAGGTGGAGAGCAACGGCAGCCGGCTGCTGCTGCGGCGCCACGCGGGCCTGCTGGACGGGCTGGCGCGCAGGGTGGGCGTCCTGGGCGAGGAGCTGGCCGACGTGGGCGGCGCGCTGCGCGGCCTCAACCACAGCCTGTCCTACGACGTGGCGCTGCACCGCGCGCGGCTGCAGGACCTGGGCGTGCTGGTGAGCAACGCCAGCGAGGACGCGCGTCGCATGCGCCGGGCGCACCTGACCATGGAGCTGCAGCTCAAGCAGGAGCTGGCCATGCTCAACGTGGTCACCGAGGACCTGCGTCTCAAGGACTGGGAGCACTCCGTCGCGCTGAGGAACATCTCCCTCGCCAAAGGTACCGCCCTGCGCGCCCAGCCCCAAGTGCACAGCGAATTCCCAGCCCATGCCCCCTCCTTTAAGTCTGTAAGTCTTGCCCTACAGGACTCTGGCATTTTCTGCCCTGGTAAAGTCCCCTAAGGACAAGAGTGGGCTCAGTGTCCACACCCCTAGGCGTGAGAATTAGCCCCACGCGTGGCTGGTGGGAGGCTGGACAGTCCCAGCTCCGATGGGCCTAATGGAGCTTCCAAGAGCTTGGGGAAAGGATGGAGGTGGGAGAAGAAGGGGCTCAGGGGCTTCCCCGGTGTCTCCATGGGAGGAGCCCCAAGAAGTGCAGAATTCTCAGTGTGAACCTTTCTAGGCTGTTAGGAAGCTGTATTGGTTGCAGGGGTCCTCAAACTACGGCCCGCGGGCCACATGAGTTGGTGTGAATTGTATTTGCTCCCGTTTTGTTTTTTACTTCAAAATAAGATATGTGCAGTGTGCATAGGAATTTGTTCATAGTTTTTTTTTTTTTTAACTATAGTCCAGCCCTCCAATGGTCTGAGGGACAGTGAATTGGCCCCCTGTTCAAAAAGTTTGAGGATGCCTGGTTTAGAGAGAAGAACATACTTTATTTAACACTTTTTAGTTTTATTCATAACTCTTAACTACAATGGCAAAAACGTGGGGGCCTCCACTGCAGTCTTGCTGTGAGTGTGAGAAGCCAGAGCCCCAGCTTCCCTGTCTTCACACCTGACGAATGGCCCCCCGCAGCCTGATCCATTCCTCCACCCTGCACACATCTTGTGCAAAAGGCACTTTTCTCACATCACCCCGCTGATCAAAACCCACCATAGCCCCCCAGGTTCTGCTGGTTCCGTGAAAACCTCCCTCCCCTGATAGTCAGCTAGAGTTCGGTTGGGCAAGACTCTAAGGAGCACCCATAATACCATTCTGAGCACGGCCGTGTGTGGGATACTGTGCCGAGTGAATGGCACACAGCGGCTCTCTGAGGGAGTGGGGTTTTCCTGTTCTGTAGACAGGCACCCTGAACTTCAGGACACTTAAATTTTAGTCTGCCCATGGTCACCAGGCCAGGAGGGGATGGAGCAGGGTTTGGACCCAGGCCTTTCTGATCCCAGAGCTAGTGTGATTTCCATTGCGTTCTCTGCCCTGTCCTTCCCGGCATTTCTTCCTTTCATCCTTCAAGTCAGGACACAAACAAAACTCTCTGCAGAGGCCAGTCCCGCAATGTGGGTGAGTAAAGTGACCGTGGTGTCAGGGGAGAATCAGGGGTTATGGCAGGTCCAGCCCATTTTTCCCAGGTTGGAATGTGGGCCCAGGTTGACAAAGTTTTCCTGTTCAAGAGACCCCAGAAACGTGGGCTGTTCTGGAAATACGTAATTGTTTAACTCCATGGAGCACACATGGGTCATAGACAGCCAGCTTGTAACCCTTGCTGCAGTTGATGTGTCCAGTCTGATGGGACACATCTTGTCCCTGCCCTGGGAGCGCTGCCCACCTTTCCACACTGCCATAGGTGTGTTCCAGGCTCTCCTCCTGCTGTGGCACCTTCCTCCTCCCCCTCCCCTTCATCCCTGAGGATATCACTCAAGCCCACCCCTCCAGGAACGCCCCCCCCAGCTCCTTGAAGTTTCCCTCCTCCGAGCTTCTATCAAAGCAAAAAGTGTAATGGTGGGGCTTTCCGTGCCCCTTCCAGTTTACAAAGTACCTTGTTTTATTTTATTTTATTTTATTTTTATAAATACAAGTGTTTATTATTTGTACCTTGTTTTATTTTAAAGTGGGGCCTCACAACAAGCTTTTCACAATAAGCACTTTAAGACAGGTGTTACCGAGGGAAGGGGAGGATTTGGGCAAGAAAACAACTAAGGCTCGGGGAGGAAGCCCTTGGATCACTCAAGAACACATGGCTGGTAATGATCCTACACAGGGCTTTTTGTTTTTAGCAGCTTTAGTGAGGTGTAATTTACTACACGCCATCAAATTCTCCCCTTTTGTGCACAATTCAGTGAGCAGACCAGAACATCTAATCTCAAAGCCCGGTGTTCCTTCTACTGCCCCGCAGTCCACCCTGATTGGTTTGTCTCTGCGTCCTCCAAAGACAAATTACGTGCAGTACACTTAACTGGGACTCAGGGAATGTTTGTGCAACAAATGTTACATCCAGACACTGGGCAATCACGAGCTTCCTTGCCCGTCTGTTTTCTGGTCCTGGGCCACTTTGGACTTCAGACATCTCAGAAATCAAAGGAGGGTAGGAGGTAGAATTTCTTCCTCCAGATCTCCACCCCTGGGATCTTAGCTTTTCCTATCTTCTCTTCTCCTGTCACCTGGTCGCCAGGAAAACCCTGGTGCTCCGTCACGGATGCTCCATTCTATTCAGAAGAAGCTGCCAGTGGGCACGTCTCACGGGCAGCCAGGCAAGGGCAGAGCTGTGCTGGGGACAGTGGGCTAGATGGATGGACAGGCCCAGAGAGGGGACCTCAGGATGCTGCTCCTCCTTGCCCCAGCCACCTGCACCTCCCCGATGATGGCAAAGATGAGGGATGTGATGGTATAAAATGTTGAGGAGTGGAAAAGCCTACCTGGGCTCCTGCTGGGGCAGCCTGGAGGATGCAGGGAAGAGAGAAGGATGGGGTCCACCCTGGCAATGGAGATATCCAGGCGCCCTCCCTCTGTTCCCTTCGCGGCAGCCTTCACCTCAACAGGGGATTGCTGGAATGGAGCCTGGGGGGACTCATTTGCTCCTAAACTGTGCCTTTCACTGTGCAACATTAGGCCTGTTCCCAGCAGGTTCCCTGTCCCAATCCTGTGATCTGAAAACTGGGTTCAGCGTGACCAGCATTACTTTGCTTTTCTTCACAGAGGAACATGGCTATGAAACCCAGCCCTCCTTAAATGATTTATGTAACTTAGGGAATTAAAAAATTGCTGGTTACTCTTTCTCTGTGCATGAGCCATTGAATTGTTAAACAGCTGTCAACAATGGTTAGGGTCTGAGGACAGTGCCAACTTGTGGAAAGTACCGGTACAGCTTGATCTTGGCTGCCTGGCTGGTTTATGTGTATTACCAACACCCTCTGATCTCATACACTCATTCATTCACCAAACACTTATTGTGCAAGACGTTATTGCTGTGTTGTGAGTATGTGTGTTTTGGTTTCCCGGGCCTGCCAGACCCAAGCATCACAAAGTCAGTGACCCAACAGACATTTGTTTTCTCACGTTCTGGAGGCTGGAAGTCCAAAATAGAGATGTCCACAGGGCTAAGGTCCCTGGGAAGCCTCGAGGGGAAGATACTTCCTTGCCTCTTCCTACCCTCCAGCCGTTGCTGGCAACCCTTGGTGTTCCTTGGCTTAAAGACGTATCGCTCCAAGCTCTGTCTCTTGTCACGTTGTGTGTCCTGCTTTCTGTGCAGTCTGCTCACGTCTCTGGGTCTCTGTTTTCTGTTTTTATCAGGACACCACTTGCTGGATTAGGGTCCACCCTATTCCAGTCTTACCTATGCTTACCTCATTACATCTGCAAAGACGCTATTTCGAAATAAGGTCACATTCTGAGGTTCTGAGTAGACATGAATTGGTGGGGCTAAGGGGACGCCATACAACCCACACCATGTGATCTGATTGTCTTTTTTCTTGCAAACCAGCAGGAGGCAAGAGCCTGGGTTCTGGGCCTCCGCAGCTGGTACAGGGATGGAAAGGACAAGCTGCTGTTTCAGGGAGCTGGCGATTCTGTTAGGAGAGAGAGAACACATTCACCTGGCCACAGAACAAGGCAGTGGAGATAACTGTCAAGTGGCACCAAGTCCACGCAGTCCAGCAGGTCATGACCATTTTTAGTAGGAATGATGGGTCAGGGAAGGTTTTGCCAGGAAGGTGGCAGTGAGCAGCCAGAGGGGCTGGAGATGACCAGGGATTGGCAGGGAGGGCTCATGGGCTCACAGCCTGGGAGCAGCAGTGCAGGGAGGGCAGCAGGTTAGACGTTTTGCAAATGGTCTCATGCATGTGGCAGAGAAGATGCAGGCTGGTGAGATGTGGGTTGAAACCACGGCTCTTTCTCTCATGGGCCATCTGTGTGTTCTCAGACAGGTAATTTAACACACAGTGCCATAGTGGGGACTGCATATGATCACGGATGCTGGAGCCCAGCCTGGAAGGCAGGCCCGTGGAGGAGTGACCAGAAACCCCAATTCCATTATGCCAAAAGTCTGAGCCTAATCCTGGCTTCTTCCTCCCCCACCTTCAACATTGAGCCAAAGTCAGTCTCATCTTTCCACCCAGCTTTGGACGTGTCCTTGACATCCCCTGGATGCCCACCTCCCTCATCCAGGGCTCTGCAGCCTCTCCCCTGGATGGATGGCAGCCTCTGCTATGAACTCCCTCCCAATCGGACCCACTTCCGTCTTCCTGTTTGTGGGTCTGACCAGGCTCTTCTCTGAGGCCCCTTCATGGCTTTTGGTGCCCTGGATCGAGGTTGAGTCCAACCTACAGGCCGGGCCTCCATAATCCCCACTTTCTCTCTGTGTACCCCAGCTTCTTATCCCATGACGCATCACACATTCCTGTCTGCCCTTGTAGGGATTATTTCCTCTACCTGGAACTCTTCCTTTTCACTCTGTTGCAGCCCAGGCCGCCATGACAAAATACCATAGAGAACTGCTTTAAAGCAGCCATTTATTTCTACAGTTCTGGAGGCTGGAAGTCCAAGATCGGGATGGTGGAGGGTGAGGTTCTGGTGAGGGCTCTCCTCCTGGTTTGCAAACGGCCACCTTCTTGCTGTACCCTTCCACAGTGGGGTTGAGAGGCAGGGAGGTGGGGGAGAGAGAGAGAAAAGGGAGAAAGAGAAGGAGAGAGATATAGACAAGGGGGAGAAGGAAAGGAGAGAAAGGGAGGGGTGGGGGGGAGAGCTCCATGGAGTCTTTTCTTAGAAAACCAATAACCCCCAGAGTCATGACCTCATCCAAAAAATAATCACCTCCCAAAGGCCCAGTCTCCTAAAACCATCACAATGGGAGTTAGGGCTTCAGCATATGGATTTGGGAGGGGACAGACATTCTGTCCCCAACATACTCCCACCTTCCCTTTACTTAGCTGTCTCCTGTTTGTTTCTCTTTGAGATTTTGGTTTGGATGTTACTTCTTCCAGCAAGCTGTCCTGATGCCCACCGAGACTGGGCTGGGGGAGCCCTATTTCCTTCCAGAGCTAGTGCTACCCAACCTCTCATCAGAGAGGGAGTCTTGTTTCCTCTCCAGACAGCCTGGTCTGGTTCCAGAAAGGAGTCCTCTAATCTTGATGCTGTTTAACCCTTCCAGGGCCACCGGGACCCAAAGGTGAACAGGGGGATGAAGGAAAGGAAGGCACAGCTGGCATCCCTGGATTGCCTGGACTTCGAGGTAATGAGGATGCCCCTGGGAGGGGCCCTGGGACTCCCCAATCCTTCCTAACTCTACTTTCTCAATGGCGTAAGGGGAGTGCTCCTAGGGATGCCCGTCAGCTCAGCTTCTGTCTCAGTTCTGACAAGACACTAATGACAGGTTGTTGCTGTTAATCAGATACAGCCAGCACTTTTTCTTAGAAAGTGCCAGGATCTGAAAGGAAGGGGTCCTGAGAGGCTTGCAGCTCCCTGAAGCCACTTTTTTGTTGTTGTTGTTGTTGTTGTTTTGAGACAGAATCTCATTATAATGCCCTCGGTAGAGTGCTGTGGCGTCACAGCTCACAGTAACCTCAAACTCTTGGGCTCAAGTGATTCACTTGCATCAGCCTCCCTAGTACCTGGGACTACAGGAGCCCACCACAACACCCAGCTTTCTTTTTTTGCTTAGAGGCCTGGGATGGGTTCGAACCCACCAGCCCCAGTACACGTGGCTGGCGCCCTAACCACTGAGCTACAGGCGCCAAGCCTGAAGCCACTTCTTACCCAAGGAGTCAGAAGCTACATGGGGTCAGGGCCTTTGGAAGGAGTCAGAGGTGTTCTGCAAGCCAGACCAACCCTTCCAGCGTGCTCGATGTTTCCAAGTCACCAGGCTTCTGACTCCCATCTCAACTCCTGCTGAACTGCCCTCATCTATCCATGGGTCATGAACACCTGTCCCCCTCTCCCCCCGAATGCTCCTGCATGCAGTGACAGCCCTGCTGACCCAGTGTCTACTGGGGAGGGTACTTTTTGGCCTTCTAGAAACACTGTGTTCTTCTTAGACTCATAGTCTCAGGAGTTGCTGTTTAGTTACTTTATCTAACTGCACCCCATCCTGATGCTGCCCTGCGAGCAATGTTTTTCCTAGGGGAGTGCCGTCTTCCAAGTGATGGAAGCAAAGGAAATATCAGGGGGTGGCAGTCTGGCTATTTACTTTAGGAACTGACCCTCTGAAGCCTCCCCCTCCTGAATCTGTAAGGAAGTTGCAAACATAGGCAGGACGCAGCGTCCTCACCTCCACACCAGCCCGCCTGTCTCTGCCCGAAGCTCAGACCTGAGGTCGCTCAGGGCCTTGGAGGGCTGCGCAACCTCTCCTTCTGCCTCAGTGAGTCACAGGGCGGGAGCCTTGGGCACCCAGAATTCGGTGGCAACAGAACCGGTTGTGTTAGAAGGGAAGAAAGAAACTCCTCAGGTCCTCCCATCCTCCTGAGCAGCCCGTCTTCTGCTAGACATTTGGGGTCAGCACTGGAGGATAATCAATTACCAGGAGACAGGTTTCTCCCCGTCACAGAATAGCCCAAAGAAAGGCAACTCACCTTCCAAGCAGGAAGGGACGACTAGCTGGTTAATTAAGGGCGCTCTGCTTTGCAGGGCTAACTGTGGGCTTAGGTCGGAGCTCTTGTTTATGCTGGATCTCCGTGGCGCAATCAGTGCAGGCTGCGGCCATGGGGCCTCGTGGCTGGGAGCCCTGGGGCCTGCCCTGGCAACGGGCCCTCCGTCCCATTCACTGACCTTCCCGGCCTCCAGGCCTCTTTGCTCCACCTCCCTGTGTCGCTGTGTTTACCCAAGGGATCTTTTTTGTTTTTTTCTTTTCTTTTCTTTCCTTTCCTTTTCTTTTTTCTTTTTCTTTTTTTTTTTGAGATAGAGTTTCACTTTGTTGCCCTCGGTAGAGTGCTGTGGTGTCACAGCTCACAGCCACCTCAAACTCTTGGGCTCAAGCCATTCACTTGCCTCAGCCTCCTGAGTAGCTGGGACTACAGGCGCCCTCCACAGTACCCAGCTATTTGTAGACATGGGTTCTCACTCTTGCTCAGGCTGGTCTCAAATTTACTTTTTTCTTTTCTTTTTTTTAAGAGACATAGTCTCATTTTATCACTCTCGGTAGAGTGCCGTGGCATCACACAGCTCACAGCAACCTCCAACTCCTGGGCTTAGGCGATCCTCTTGCCTCAGCCTCCCAAGTAGCTGGGACTACAGGCGCCCACCACGACACCGGGTATTTTTTCTTGCAGTTTGGCCAGGGCCAGGTTTGAACCCACCACCCTCGGTACATGGGGCCGGCGCCCTACCCACTGAGCCCCAGGCGCCACCCCCTGAATTTACTTTTTTCTCGAGTAGGATGAGGAACTGTTGCATCTTGCTCCTGTTTGATCATGCCCACCCCTGTGTCCCTCGCTAAGTACCAGTTAGCCCTTTGTGGTCCAGCATGAGGTAAACTGACCCACCATGAACTGGAACTTCAGAGGAGCAGGGCTCAGATCCTGCCTCCAGCACTCTCTGCTGTGTGTCCTTGGGCAAGTTCTTTAACGTCTCTGGGCCTCACTTTCCTCATTTGGAACACAGTCCCTGGTAAGTAATTCCTCCAGTTTGTTGTGATGATTAAATGAGATACATTGCGGAAAACAGCCAGAGCAGTGCCTGGTACATAGAAAGAGCTCAAGAAAAAAAACAAAGTTCTGAATCCACATCTCCAGCATGGCCAAGAGTAAGGGACACCTAAAGGATGTTGTCACCCGACCCCACCACCACGCACAGTAGCGCTCAATCTTTTGTGGGGAGGGACCCAAGCCTAACGCATTATAGGTGCTCTTGGGGAGGAAATTTGTGCACCTATTAGACTGTGCTTTTGCAGCATCTTTAAATTAACATAGGAAATCCAGGGTGCAGGGGGACGTGAGAAGACACGTGCTTATGAATGATAGCCGAGGCTCGGCTCCCATTAGGTTAGGGCATTCACCGAGGCTGGCAGATTTGAACCCGGCCCAGGCCAGCTAAACAATAATGACAATTGCAACAAAAAATAGCCAAGCATTGTGGCAGGCGCCTGTAGTCCCAGCTACTTGGGAGGCTGAGGCGGGAGAATCGCTTAAGCCCAAGTGTTTGAGGTTGCTGTGAGCTGTGATGCCACAGCACTCTACCCAGGGCGACATAGTGAGACTCTTGTCTCAAACAAAAAAAAAAAATGACCTCCAAGGGCCCTTCCTGTTCTGCATCCCAGGCCCTGCCATTTGTTTCTTCTCTCCCTAGGTCTGCCAGGGGAGAGAGGTACCCCAGGACTGCCTGGCCCCAAGGGGGATGATGGGAAGCTGGGGGCCACAGGACCAATGGGCATGCGTGGTTTCAAAGGTAATGACGCATCTCGGCAGGCCCCAGAGCTGGGGCAGCCCCAGTGCTGGAGTGAGCAAAATGGGTGTGGGGTGAACCCTTTAACCTTCTAACCCTCACTACGCCTCTGCCCGCAGAGCGACCTTGGGCAAGTCACTTCATCTTAGGAAGCATTCTTTTTTTCTCTAAAAACTAGACTTCCTCATGATTCCTGATTTCACAGGCATAAATGAGTACGTGTGTGAGAATACTCTGCAAATGCCATAGTCTTTGTAGAAATTCAAGGAATCTTATTGCAGGATGCAGCCCAGATATGTAACTGGAGAAGCCAACAGATTGAGTCTGTAAGCCTGGGACTGCTATCCTCCCCAGGCTGCCAGAATCCAGCTTTAATTCAATGTTCAGATTTGAATTTCTGGACAATATTTATTCTGATTTTTTCACTTCCTATATAGATAGTCCTCTTGTTCATCTTCAGGGGAATCTGCTTTGAAGTCAGTTTCTGTCTTTCCTTGCTCCTCTTGAAATTGTCCAGATCTTCTGTCTGCAGAAAATGAGGACATCTGATGCTCTTTCCAGAAGCTTCCTACTCTTTACTTGTTAAAATAAAAACTAAGGAAAAAAAGGTACTGTTAATCCTTCCCACACCATGTCTAGAATAGTCTCTTGATCTTGGATCGCTGGGAAATTTTATTTAACTTTCTGGTTGATGATGAAACAGGCTGAGGTTTTCTTTTCTTTTATGATCTCATTTGAAAAAATTGATGTTAAAACAGATTATAAAAGCAGTACATGCTTGTTTAAAAAATTAGACAATATAGAAATGCATAAAGTAGAAAGTGAAAAGTGAATCCTCACCCCTGGCCCCCTCAGCTTTTCCTCTTTATAGTAACCACTGTAAATGTTTTGGAGCACATCCTGCCAGACCTTTTTCTAAGCACATCCTATGTCCATGTGTGTTGCTTGTGATTTTTTTTTCAACACTTGGATCAACCTTGGCATTCTCCCCTGGAAATTGTTAGCCACCAGACAGAATTGGGCTTTTGATTTGAAGATACGTTTCTGCAGGTATTTGGAATAGAAGTCCCTTATCATTTCCCTGTACATTGAGTGCCAGCTGGGAAAAGAAGTCTGCTCCTTTCACCATATCCTGGGAAGGAAATTTCACAATTTCTTGGGAACTCACAACATGTTTTATAGTCTCTCCCATGGAAAAAATCCACCTGACACATAACCCACCTTTCTCTTATGTAACTGGCACGCCTCTCCCTTGTTTTTCCCCTGTGCTTGGATGTGAACTTCTAAAGCCTTGACTGTTGAATGGGAATGTCTTTGCTTTGTCTTCTTCCTGCTGAATTCCATGTGCTCCTTGAGGCTGTGCAGGTAGCTGATAGGAAGGAGTCGGGCTTTCTCAGCAGGGTACCTGGGATGCCCAGGGCAAGCAGGAGGACTGGCTACCCTCTTATCCTACCTGCCCAGTCACTGTGGGTTCCTGCCCAAGGATTCCTTTGGTCTTGAGTTCCTAAGTCTCCTGCAGTTAACATTTTATTCACAATTAGGATGTGTTCCCATTCCTAATGCCAGTTTTTCTCCTTTTTTTAGGTGAACGAGGCCCCAAAGGAGAAAAAGGAGAGAAGGGAGACAGAGCTGGGGATACCAGTAAGGAAATTCTCCTGGGGTCACTGGATACTGTCGGGACAAGGATATTTGTCACCCAAAGAGCCCCATGAGTTTGGGGGACCAGAGGCTGGAGCTTTGGGCTGGGGCTAAAGTGTCACAGGAGCCTCCCAACTTGTTTTAGGGCTTTCCTGGTCTAGGAGGAGATGCTGGTAAACCCAGGGCACAGGCCACGTTTCCAGGGAAGCTGTGAGCCTAGCAGTTGTGTGGATGGGTCTGGAGGCTCCCTTGACCCCAGCTGCCCATGTGCACTCTCTGTGCATCCGTTAGCTCATCTGTGAAATGGATAAGATTGAATGAGTTAATCCATGTAATGCTTATGATAGTGCTGGACACCTGATTAGGACTCAGTAAGTGTTAATTATTATTCTGTGTAATCATAAAGTCACTTGGGGTGCTCACTGAGATGCCTCACCTCACTGGGTGTCCCGTGGGAAGAGGGGCAGAGCCACAGTGGATGCCTTTTGTTTTCCTCCTCTTCCACTCACAGAGGAGCGAGGCTGGAGAGCTCTTGATCTGGCAGACCGCCTGTTGTAGGAACAGGCATCTTTCTGACGGGGGTCCTTCCAAAAATGTCTATAAGGGCAGCCAGCTTATCTAGCCGTGCCACTCTTTTTTAGGGTTTATTTTCCCCGCAGAGGGCTACATGTAGAATCTTGGAGAGATACCAGAGAAGAATGAACAGAATCTCTTAGCCAAGTTTTAAAAAACAAGGAAGAAACATCACCACCCTTCAAAGCCAGTATATCCCGACAGACAGTTGGGCTCTGAAGTGGGCCGTCTCATTTGCATATGCAAATTATCCCCTCCTCCAGCATCTGTGAGGACTGGACCTGGGGAAGTACTGCCTACGTCACAGGTTCTCTGGGGACACCCAGGGACAGGCACCACTGGAGAGTCACAGCTGGCCCAGGTTGGGGTCTCCCGAAGGCTAAGCTTGCCAGTTTCAGTAGGTCCTTCAAGTGACACTTTTATCCCAGCCATGCGGGACCAGAAGGAGTCCTCATTCCTGAAACGGGCCCTGCCAAAGCCTGGGCGCGCCCCTGCTGCTTCTTCTGCCCTCCCCTGTCCTGGGGCAGTGCCTAAGGATCATGTGGGAACAGCACACAGGACAGCACTTTGTCGTTTAAAGTGACGTTCCCACCAGAAGGAAAGCAAGCAAGTGCCCAGGCCTGACCTGCGCTTCTAATGCCTGTCTCACCTGCGATGCTAAAATCCACAGCACTAGCCAGGTACTTCACGGTGTCCCTAGAGTCCCCTGTGAGGGCCTCCCTGGGTGTGTCATGATGAGGCCATCTGGGAGACCCCATCTAAGGCTCTTTTATCTAAAGGGCTGGGTCCTGACGGTGCTGCTTTCTTCTGCTCCGCCTGTTGACTGCTTCAGAGAGAAGCCGACCAAGGTGGCTGAGAAGGATTGTGGCATTTAGTTCTGAGCAATAAATAACTCCAGGAAGGGAGGAGCTGTGATGACCTTTGAGAGGGAAGTCAGAAATGCTGACTGCACACCAGAGGGGGCTCCTCCTCAGGAATTCTCTGGCAGCTCTTCCTCCAGCTGACGTGAGAGAGGAGAGATGAGGTCCGAGCTAGCAGGGCGTTGCCATTGCCCAGAGGGACGGTCGGTCCCTGTTTGTCTTGCCTCTGGTGGCTCTGCACTTGGACTGGGCTCCCTCCTCCCATGAGGAGGTGGGAGCTGGAGCCACAGCCAGGGAAGGAAGGGGGCTGGGGAGGCTCCCCAGGGATGGGAGGGGTGGAGTACGGGGAGGGCACCTCATCTACTTGGCCTTGAAGCCTATTGACTGTACAGTGCGAGGCTGATGTCAGCCCTGGATAGCTCTCCTCCGGGACTGAGGCTTTCTTTCCTGCCTCCAAGAGGCTACACCCTCACTGGAGCCCAGAACTCAGACATGGGCTCAGGCTCTAAGCTTGCAGAGCACAAAGCTTTTCCTTCTTACACCCTGATTCTCCCACCCCTCCAAAATGGTCTCCATAGACAAAGAAACTGGAAAATGAGGGGTCTCCGCAGAGATGGCTGCATTGCCAGGAGGCTCTACCCTGAGAGGCACCCAGGAACTGCAGAACAGACGAGGGCAGGCCACCGTCCCTCTTCCCCTTCCAGAGGCCCCGAGGGAGGACTGCTTCCTCAGTCATTAGGCAGGACGAAGGCTAAGGAAGCACTCAGCCCCTGACTTCTGCTAACTCTGGGACGGAAGTTTAGGGTGCAGCCTCTAGCAGAAGGGCTGGGCTCCATCAAATCTCAAGGGATTCCCTCTTTTCCTGGTAGCTATGGCACCGCCCGGGCTGACCAGAACCATCGAGGTTATTTCGGGCTGAGGTTTGTGCCTGCTCCACAGGGGGTTGTCTTCCCATGGCCTCCACTGCCTGGCTCGCCTCTGACTGCACCAAAGCCAAGCTATATTCAGAGTCCTGCTTATGTTTCTAAGGAACTCCAGTCCCAGAGGTGTTAACTATATCCCTGAGACCCAGGCTCCAAGGAGAGTGCCAAGGCTCATCTTTCAGAAAAGTGTGGAAATTCTGACGGACACGGTGCCCACTTCTGGGGATTTCTTAGTCATTCCCTGGGCAGGCCCACTAGGGGATCCATAGGATGGGAAGAAAGAGCTCTCAGCACCCAAGAGCTGCCCTCTTCCAACAGCCAACCCTGGGTTGGTCCTGGATAACCTGGCCTTGCCCAAGGCCATCAAACCTTCCCCCAAACTGCCCAAGTTCGCCCCTTTAGTGCACATCCAGCAGGTGAGGATGTTACTACATTAAAGGGATTGGTGAGAGAACAAGACAGTTTCCCGTCCTTGGAACACCACAGTCGGGGGTTTTCCTTTGAAGAGGGCATGACACACAAGACTTCTCAGGGCCCATCTGAATCAATATGAAAAATATCTTTCAGGACAAAACTCTTGCCATTATTTACCCATGTTTTGATCTGGAATCCTAGGATTTGGGGATTGGATGGGTTTCAGATCAGTTGACCTCTGTGTCTCCTCCCCGCCCCATCAGTTCCATAAACGGAGACCAACAGTAGAGAGACCGAGGGAATCCCGAAGGTCACCCACTTAGGTCATGGCCAAACTGGGTCTGGAATCCAGCCCTCCTTATTTCTGCTTGATGAGAAACAAAGATTTTTTGTTTTGTTTTTTTCAGGCCAGGATTTGATAGCAGTCATTCCCTTAGATGTTGGGCTTTTGGAAGTTTAGCCAAAAAAAAAAAAAAAAAAAAAATTACATATACACTTATCAAGAGAGAAAGATATTTGTTTTCTCCCAGTCTATGGTCCGTTTGCAGAAAAAATAAATGGTTGCAACAAAGGGGTAGATTTAGTTTTGTTTAGGTCCCACAGTGTGAATTTAAAGCAGGATATAAGTTCTGATTGTTTTAAAAAACCTTCCTCAATTTGGTTTCAAATGGATAAAATATGCAGATGACCTGGGTCCATTCTAAACCAGTGATGTAGATAGTTACCATTGGTGGCTCAGAACCCTTGAAAAATGTTTAATGCTTTGTGCGTGATTGTCAATATTTAGGGAAGTAAGTTTGGGTCTGGGGACCCAGGAGAAACCCCAGTGTGCAATGTAAACTCAGAATTGATCAGGGGGGGCCAGGCACAGCGGCTCACATCTGTAATCCCAGCACTGTAGGAGGCCGTGGAGCTCAGGAGTTTGAGACCAGCTTGAGCAAAGTGAGACCCCATCTTTATTGAAAAATAGAAAACCTAGCCAGGCATGATAGTGGGTGCCTATAGTCCCAGCTACTTGGGAGGCTAAGGCAGGAGGATTGCTTGAGTCCAGGAGTTGGAGGTTGCTGTGAGGTAGGCTGAGGCCATGGCATTCTAACCCAGGCAACAGAGTAAGACTTCAATCTAAAAACAAACAAACAAACAAAGCCATAAAATGAATGGGGGGTGGTGGTTCTAGGCAGTGTTGTTCATAGCTGCTGAGATGTTTCCATCTCTATGTTAGAATGAAAGAGGCAAAGAGAATGCTGTGGGGTCCGTAGATTCCCTTCCTTCCATCTCCATGACTAGAGTTGGCTTCACCAGGTGCCCTGGGGAGTCTGTTTAGGATACTACAGCTCCAAAAGTTAGCCTTCCCTCAGCGGCCGCCCTTTTTATAGACAAATGTGTAAAGTTCTTTGTTCACTTAGCTACACACAAACCCTTAGTTCCTTACCTAACTTTCATGCCCCAGCAATTACATGACTTACGAGTAAACTGCACTTCTAAGAAAAATTTAACCACGTACATAATACTACTAAAAAACTTGTCCCTGGTACCACGTTCATTATCTCATTTGGTTTCATGGTGCCATTCAGGAGGCAAATTGCATCTGTGTTAGACAAATGGGGGCAGCCCAGGGTGGAGAGGATCAGGAACTTTCTTTCCCTTGGTAACCAGAGTCTGTAAGGGACAGAGCCAGGCCACATTCGGGTCTTCTGGCCTGGAGTGCACACCATCAGAGCCTTCTCCTTCCTTCTCTGGTTGTCCCGTTTATTCAGCATGGGGTCCTCACAAGTCACTCTGTCTCTTATTAGTGGTCCAATGTGACGGCCCTAATCTCTCTGTCAGTTACCAGGAACGTCCCCATCTCTGTTTCAGATTTTGCTCTTTTCTGCTGCCTTAACCTGCTTCTGTGGCGCTGACACAGGCTGGCGCCACCTTCCCCACAGGAGGGAGGGCGCTGCACCTGTGCCCAGCCCTCCCCCCACCGCGTGGCTTTTACGTGCTTCGCAGTTGTGGAGACCAAGGGCAGGGAGTGTGCTGAGGCGACACGTGCCGAGGCCCCCACTCCTTGTTTCTTCACTCGTGCATTTGTTCAGCGTGTTCATCCTTCACCCCCTTTACCCTCACCATGTCTAACAATTGCTCGGCAAACGCCAACACAAAAGTACACGTGGAAACAGAAAACTGCTTCCCAAATGTTTCCTCTCCTAAGTTTATGTCTAGTGACTGAAAACATAGAGGGCCACAACATTCGCTCAGAAAATTTGGCCTGGGGCAGAAACTGAAGCAGAGTGGGAGATATGAGAGAGACAGTTAAAGAGAAATGAGTTCAGAGAAAAGGTCCAGGAGGTGACGTTGGGAACAGCATGTCACTGAGCCCCGTGAGCTCGAGGGAGGGGTGAGGACAGAGCGGGGGCCAGAGGGATGGAGAGGACCCCAGGAAGGGGAGCAACCGACCTCCCTCCCTCCTGTTGTGGAGAAAAGATAGGGGTGTGGGTGGAAGGCAGGCATTTAGGGAAGAGAGCATTGGGTTATTCGTTTGTTTAGCAAACACATGTTGAGTGTTCACCCTGTACCCGCTCCTGGTGAAGGCCTGGCCGCCTCTTTCAGGAGCTCAGAGCCCCGCAGCTGAGAAGGACACATCAGCGGGTAGTTCCAGCAGACTGGGGAGGGCTGTAGGAGAGGTGGGTGCGAATTTTGCCTCCTGATGGGGGGCAGTTTGGGGAGGTTTCTTTGACCCATGTCTTGAAGGGTAAGTTGATGGTCTGGCAGATGGATGTGGATGGTGAAAATTCAGAGAACCGTGCAGGAGCTGGCACACTGCTGTCTGATACGCCCAAGTGGTCTGGCAAGGCAAGGGCTTGCTTGGGGTGTAAGAAACAAGCCCCAGGGCGGAGAAGGATGTGAAGACCACAAAGGGTTGGGAGGACGCGTGAGCCTCGGGTCATTGGGAAACCAGCTTTCCAAATGTCACCCCATTGGGGGCCTGGACAGATTGGGGCCGAGGCTGTAACCTGGGAGCCATGGCTGTCCCTGGTGGCCCTCGGCATACAGCTAGTGGCTGGCATGTGGCAGACAGACCCTTGATCCCAGGGGAGAGCCCGACTTTCTCTTCTGTGCCTGCCCCTCTTGTCTGGGCTGCTGCCCCCAAGCCGGGCCTGTTTGCGGAAATGTATTTCCTGAGAAGATGGGCGCCCCAGCACCAGGGGGCGCTGCAGGAGCAGCTCCGGCCATAGAGGAGCTCGGAGGAAACCTGCTTCCTCCGCTTGTCACTTGCTCTGACGCCCAGTGTGCCGGTGGTGCCCACACTGACCAGTCCTCCAACACCAGCTGGGGGTCCGCCAATCCAGGGCATTCCCGACACCGCCCAGAGTCAGCACAGACGCCGTAGGGCCTTCAGGTGCAGCTGCAAGTCTGAGCCCCCGGGAACTTCTGACCACCGGCCTATAAATTGGAGGTTGTATGACCCCCTCTTTGGGTTCGATCATTTGCTAGAACGTCTCACAGAATGCGGGAAAACAGTTATGTTTCTCAGTTCCTTATAAAGGATACAACTCAGCAGCGCCAGTAGAGAGGTGCATGGGGGAGGGTGCGGGAGGAGGGGCCCAGAGCTTCCGCCCTCCCTGGGCGTGGCCCCCCTGCAGGCCACCCAGACCCTCCCTAAACTCTGTCCTCCTGGGTATATACCTGGTTAAATCAGTGGCCATCGGTGATTGAACTCACAGGAGGTGAGGCTGAAAGTGGAATCCCTGACAACCACTCCCCTCCCCCATCCTTAGGGGCTTTCCAAATGTCACCCCATTAAGGGAAAATCAGTTGTGATTGAAAGGGGCTTATTATAAATAACAGAAGATGCTCCACAGCTATTTCAGGAGTAGGGACAAAAAGCAAATATCATGATAAAAGATGCTCCTATCTCACTTAGGAAGTTTTTTTTTTTTGAGACAGAGCCTCAAGCTGTCACCCTGGATAGAGTGCCGTGGCATCACAGCTCACAGCAACCTCCAACTCCTGGGCTCAAGTGATTCTCCTGCCTGAGCCTCCCAAGTAGCTGGGACTACAGGCGCCCGCCACAACGCCCGGCCATTTTTTGGTTGCAGCCGTCATTGTTGTTTGGCGGGCCGGGGCTGGATTCGAACCCGCCAGCTCAGGTGTATGTGGCTGGCGCCTTAGCCGCTTGAGCCACAGGAGCCAAGCCTCACTTAGGAAGTTAAGGGAGTTTTAGGAACTCAGGAAAGGGGACAATAGACCAAATATATGTTTCTTACTATATCCCAATAGCACAAAAGCAAACCTGAGATCTGAGTCCCCTCCTGACCGGATCTGAGCACTCTATGGCCCTGAGGCCAGTCCCTCATTCTCCCTGGCCACAATTTCCTCTTTTCTGTACAGGGGACGGGCGCTGGCCTTCCAGGCCTTCTGGTTTGCCAAGATCCAAAAAGAAACCCAGCGACTCTCCTTGAAAGCTTCTAGCGACCCCTTCCAGGAGAGCTCTCACATTTCCGTGCACAGAAACACTTCAATTCCAGTTAATCTGTGTTGCACTTGGTGTGATGGCATCACGCAGATTTAAGAGGACCTGAAAAATTAAAACCCCCTTTAAGAAGTCGGGGGTAAAATGAGGGTGTGTGGCAGGGTGGCGGGGAGGCCGAGAGCCCGGCAGTGACAATACATTATCTCTTTAAAAGATGTTTCCGCATCCCTGGCCAGAGGGAGGGACACAAGCCCTGGCCCAGCGTCCTGGCCGGGGAAACATGCTTGGGTAAGGAGAAATGAAGTCTCCTCTTGGTAATCCTAAGAGGTCATTAACAGGACCACTGATATTTATCTTCTGAACATGTGCTAAGTGAAGGCAGGAGCCAGGGCTGAAGCCTGAGCACTGCTAGTTGGAAGAAAATCAATGAGGCAGTGATTGGGGTTTATGCTGAGAGCGAGCAGTCGGGTGAGTGCAGCCACGCGGTTTTGCTGCTTTGACCATGGCTCTGGGGGGCATTTCATGCTTGTAGGTCAAAGTTACCAGTTTGTTCCTGTATCCCTGTTCTCTTTATGCTCATTGCCTGCTGTCTCTGTTACCCTTGGTGTGACACAGTTCCAGCTGGAACTGCCCTGTCATGTTTCCCACCAGGAGTGGGGGGGTGGCCTGCTATACCGTATTCCCTGGCAGACAGACAGTGGTTTCTGCAAGAAAACTCTTTCTAGTATTCAAACTTCCAACTGAAGATGAATAGAGCAAAATTTTCTACAAAACAATGCCTTGAAACCACTGAAGAAGTGACATCTGGGTCTTTGATGTGGGTTTTGTAGGAGGGAACACTGAAGCTAAGTTGAGATGTACATTAAAGCCAGGAATGTTTTGTTTGTTTAGAAAACATTTCAGACACACTTGGAGATTGTTCTGATTCCCCGTGAGCCTGAGCTCTCCCACGGTGCAGGGAGGTGAGGCAGGCTGCAGAGTGTCTGGGAGTCCCCGGATGTCTCTGATGGAAGTGGATCGGCTGTGCCTCCACCACATTAACTTCACAGTCCCCTCCTGTCCCTGGAAGACACCCCGAGGGAGGACGTGGGAGCAGCTGCCTAGCCTCTTTTCTCAGCCTCTTTCTCAGCGGTGTTTGGCCAATTCAGAGGGGAGGGAGAGGAGAGAGAGGCAGAGCCCAGCCCTCCTCGGGCGGTCTTGCGGCCGCTGTGGCAGGGGGAGTTTGTGGTTGGCTTCCTCGCTGACTCAGAGGCTGCACAAGTCACTTGCCACAGTGCCTTGGTCCCCCACCAGGATCCTTGGGATTATACTGAGACGACCACCCCAGTCACTGAGCTCACAGTGGTTCAGAACGGCTTTTTTTTGTTTGAGACAGAGTCTCAAGCTGTCGCCCTGAGTAGAGTGCTGTGGCATCGTAGCTCACAGCAGCCTCCAACTCTTGGGCTCATGCGATCCTCTTGCCTCAGTTTTTCTATTTCTGGTAGAGATCGGGTCTCCCTCTTGCTCAGGCTGGTCTCAAACTCGTTAGCTCAAGCAATCCACCTGCCTCGGCCTCCCAGAGTGCTTGAATCACAGGCATGAGCCATTGCGCCTAGACTCAGAATAAGCTTTCTAAGGCACGAGCCATTCTCTGGTCTGACTGAGGAGGAAATCATTCTGAAAGGTTAAATTCCTTGGTCAAGGCCACAGAGTGAGAAAGTGGGACACCTCCCTGCCTGCAAGGATTTATATTATAGAGTGGAGAAGCATCTCAGACCAGGCTGGGCCTGGGGAGGAGCAGAACTGAGAGAGGAACCAGGGCAGAGAGAGAGTGAGTGAAGGCAAAAGGGGAAGAAAGAGCCCCCAGAAAGGCCACTAGCCCTAGGTACGGTCTGCATTTATGGGCCAAGGGGGAGACCGCATTAATGCTGGCATCTTGTTATGCGTGTTATGGACACAGACCTGACAACATGGGTGTTCAGCATCACTGTTTGCTCAGGGCTCGGTGGGATTTCTTTCTGGTCCTAAATGCCTGTTCACTGTGACTTTTCAGGGCCCTTTGAGAGGTCTGGGAGCAAAAGGAAGGGAAAATGACCCGTTTGTCCACCTAGGCCACCTAGGAAATTCCTACAAGTCCAGCTCCCCGCACAGCTTCTGGGCCTACTGGCTGGGCAGGAAAAGCTCTTCCTATATTATTTGATCTGATATATTTTTATTGAGCACCAGGCAGCCAGGAATATCAAAACTAGACCAGAGAAACTCCCAGGTTCCAAAGATTATAAAACACAGCTGGGAAGCGAAGGAGTGAGTTCACAGTTGAAGAGAGTCCAGCATGGCTTGTCACAGCCATGACAACCCAGGAGATTTCTGCTGCTCCCACCAGTAGCATCCTAAGCACCCCGTGTGAACCCCAGTCACAGACACAGCACAGTGGAAGCACAGGTGTGGGCCTGGCATGGCCCCTTTATCATGTGACCTTGAGAAAGTCACTTCCCTTCTCTGAGTCTCAGATTTCTCCCTGGTGATATGGGGCTAACACCACCCACCTTAGGGAAGGGCCAAAGAAACCAAGTGAGACCCTTGTCTCGTAAAAAGTGCTTTGAAGAGTCACAAAGGACCACATTAAGCTAAGAACAGATTTCCATTAGGAAATAGCATCACATAAAGCACACCCACAGGCCAGAGCACATTTTGAAAGCCATGCCTTTCAGGAGAGCTTGACCAGAAAGTCCTTATTTTGCTTTTGGGATGGCTCCTGTCCCTCCCATATGGATCACATTTCCCCTTGAGCAGTGTCACCTCAGTTTCAGGAAGGTGGGGCCACAGAACTGTGTCCTGTGGGCTGGCTGGGGGCATGGGGAATTCTTTCTTTACAAGAGAATGAAAGTTCAACTTCCTTAATGGGCAGATGGTCCACATTATCCCTGGGGCTCTACTCTGCAGCTGCAGAAAATCAGAGCCTAGTTCCCAGCCCCAAGTGTTTATTTCTATTCTCCACAACCTCCTTTCTTTTCTTCTTGTTTTGCCTTGGCCGGGGGACTGGAAGGCAGGAGAAACAAACAGTGGAGCTGTAAACTTCTAGGCTTAGGGTAGGTTTTCTCTCCTCTCCTTTCCTTTAGAAGCAAAGTCTTCTGGGCGTTAGGGCCCTTCTGATGCATTGCCAAGGAGGTCCCAGGGTATAAAGTGATCCGTTGCATTCTCAGAGCCCCTCAAAGCGCCGTGAGCCCTCCCCATTCATTTATTCACCCACTCATTCATTTCACACAATCTTTTGCGCGCTGTGATGTGGCAGGCTCTGTTTGTAAGTGGGGGCACGACCGAGGCCCCCAGGGATGCTGAACACTGCTGCCCTCCTGCAGCTTGTAGAGACACGAGGAACAAGGTATTGCAGTGAGATAGTTCTCATCTGGGGGGAGCACATAATGGGGCTGCAGGTCAGGGAAACCTTCCCAGAGGAGGTGACATCTATGTGCCTTTCTCACAAAGCTCAGCAACTGGGGAGCTGTGTAGCCAAGGCTTGATCCCAGATCCATCCTTCCAGATGACATTTGCAGCCCTGGCTGTGCCTTAAGATCACCTGCAAATTGTTTAAAACCACTCCTCACACTGGAGGGTTTCAAGGATTTCTAGATGATTCCTATATACAGTCAGGACCAGCACCACTGCTTTAAGTCTAAGACTTACTTACTCCCTTCAGCCTGAGGAGGTAGGGCTGCTGTGAGACAAAGGAAACTCACTTCACATTTGGGAGGGCTGTTATTAAGCATTTGTCTTAAGTTTTCAACCTGGGAGTTGGCTCTGTGGTTAGACAATAAGAGGACTTTGCTCTTTTCTTTGACTGTCAGGTAGCAGCTGTGTGACCCTGGGCAAATTGCTAGACCACTCTGGTCCTGTTTTCTCTTCTGTTAAGTGAGAGCCATAGAATGAACTCATGGAGCTGTTGTAAAGGTCAGATGGGCAAATGCATGTATAAAGTGCTCTCTGCAGTGCCTGGCATACGGGGGATCTCAGCAGACAGACATGACTTCTCTTCCCCGTTCATGCCTCCCTTGAACTCTCCTGGGTAGTGCCCAGAGCTTGGCTTTGGTATAACTGGGTTTGGAGGTGGCCTTGAGCCAGGTGTTGACAAGCCCTGGAGGCAGTAGATAGCGCCAAGGTTACCTCTCCCTGAGCAATGGTAGCTATTGGCCGTTAAGTGGTCCTCCTAATGCCACCGAGGGGCCAAGCAATACAGCCACTTGCTGAGAGAAATAGAAAGAGATTCCTCATCTCACTCCCCAATTATAGTCATGAGATCCAAAGCACAGATTGTAAAATAAGGTGGAGAATAATCAGATCAAAAACACAGGAGCCATCGGAGATGCCCATGTCTACTAAGTGAAAACAGACGCTTGTTTTAAGATTCTGCGCTGGGTTCCCTAGAGACACTGTCAAGCTCCCTTCCCTTCCCAGAGGCAGGATGAGCAGCTGCCAAGCAGGGCACAGAGAGGACAGGATCCCTGTGTTTGAAGTAGAAGAACCCAAGGCCAGTGCCCAAGGCCCCTTCCAGTCCCAGGGCTCCAAGGCATTCACCCTAAGACCCAGCCTGCTTTGCTGACACCCGCTGTCCTGCGAGGATATTTACAAGTCAGAGAGAGCAAAGAAAAGTTTGCTTTGAGAGGAGAATCCCTGCATATGAGAAGATTTGTAAGGTCTAGATGGGAAGCTGGAGAGTGGCGCCAGCCTCAGCACCACATTCTGGGACCCCATTCCAGAGCTGCCTTGCTTAATGAGCTGCATCCAGTTTGCCTCAGTGTGCAGAAAGTTGCTGACAGCAGAAGCCAGTTTTTGGCCTCATGGACACCCTTGTCCCCTCTTCCCTAATATGCTAAATAGCCAGGAGCTAAGTCCTGGGGAGTACAGAGGAAGTTAGGAGACCCATCCAGCTGGAGGGATGAGCCCTTTGCTCCCATTCCCAATGGGAATAAGAAGGCTTTCAAGGATACGACCCCTACTCAGCTTGAGGACTCAAGCTGTCCTCGATGATGAATTGAGACCCTCAGAGTTCCCATGTGTGGCTGGGAAGACTGCCAGTGGCGGGGGTGGCTCTCACAGAGATGAATGCCCATGATGCCATTGATACACACTGTTGCACCCCACAGCCACCATCATGTTGCTTTAAGAAGAGGGTTGGTGTGGAGAGATCACAGCTGGCCACATCCCAACCCTGTGCCTGAGTCTAGAACCAGCCTCTTTCCACCCATCCTGGGCCCTGCTGCTTTAACCTCAGACCAGCCTCTTGGCATTGTGCCTTTATGCTGAAAGACGCTGACATTGCAGGGAGCAGGGGTCTAGAAAGAGGGGAAGCTGGCATCCCTGGGACAACAGGTAATGTCTCTCTTTCAACCCCAGTTTCCTCATCTTTAAATGAGGGGTTTGGCCCTGACATTCTATGGTTTTTCTTATTCATTTTAAGCTGTTGGTTCACTTGAATGACTCAAAGGCAAGGGCAACACTTAACTTGGCCTTGCGTCCTGTCCTTAGTGCCTAGTGCAGCCCTGGAATGTGGTAGGGATTCCAGACACGCATCTGAATAGATAAATAAATGAGTAATTGAAAAAAGATACCGGTAAAGATATGTATAAAGAATTCATACAGATAATGCATTTTTAGTGCCCCAAATCTGTGCACAGGAAGTAGAATCACCCTGAACTTCAGTGAATATTATCACTTTCCTCAAAAGCTGAGGCTAGTTTTTCCTCACCCTGCCTAGAACCATTCACGTGTTTATTTTCAAATATAAACTCAGCAGGAGCCAGGTTTCCCCAGTGCATGCCTCCTATCCCATCCTGGTTCTCCTTAACACCCAGGAGAAGCAAACTGGGATTCTATGAATTGCAGGTGGAAGCATTGCAGTCGCAGGGTGAAAGTCCTTGGTTTTCATATAGACGCTCCATCAAAGGCCTCTCCTACTAAAGCCCTGAGGCGGATGGATTAGAGCAGCCATTCTCAACCTGTGGGTCGCGACCCCTTTGTAACAATGAAAATACTTCATGGCATTAGGAAGGTTGAGAAACACTGGATTAGAGGATCCTGCTCAGAGATCTTATGAAGATTAAGGGACCCTAGAAAAGAAAGGAGGGTATAGATGATAAATCGGCCCAAGGGTTAAGGGTCAAGTTCAGGCCCCAGTTCTTCTACCACCTGTGGAGTGACCCAAGCGAGCCATGTCCTGTGTCCCTCATGTGCCACACGCAGAGCATGGGTGCAGCAACTTCAGGTCTCTGCCAGCTGGCGGATTTTACTCTGCTCCATCATTGTGACCACTGGAAAGCCCAAAGGCTGTGTCACAATTAGCTAAAGGCAGCGGCAAGCACTAAGTGGTGGGACCTCTGTTGCCCACAACTGGGCTAAGGGAAGGGGCTGCCAGTGCCGGCCTCAGAAAGCACCAGCGTCCTGGACCACATCTGTGCCACGCTCCTCTCTCTGACCTACTGGGGAGCCGGGTCAGGGTCTGAGAGATCTGGGGCCTGCCTCAGGAAGGGGGCCGAGGGCCACAGGGTTGGTCCCAGGGTGGCCTGGGCTGCAGGGAGGCAGAAAACCTCATGCATGGGTTGGAACTACTGATGCTGCAGGAAACTTTTGGGTGGAAGGACGCATCCCTTGATCTGGGAGACAGCGGAGGCCTCCCAGCCAGACAGGCCCTGTCTCTCACCCTGGGTTCCCTCATGTCACTTTCCTACCGAAGGGTCACACAGCGAGACCAGGCAGTGATGCTTCAGATCTGGACTTCGATTTTCAAGCACTTCTCTGTCTGCTTCTCTGTATAAAAGGGGAGCCCCTTTGTCATAGGGTGTTGGTGGGGCCATGGTTCCCCATTTCTGGGCCAGCAGGGAAAAGAGGAACAGAGACCCAGCCCTGTGGACATTGGGGTGTCCTTGCCATGGAGGGAGGAGTCGGAGGTTACAAGGGGAGGCTCTGCCCAAGTCTTGTGGGCTGGGGACTGGGACAAGCTGTCAAGTGCAAACAGCTTCCACCCATCCCCCCTTTTTTGGTGAGGGACAGGACTCGCTATTTCCCATAGGCTTAGCTTTTCCAGACAAAAGGTGGACCTTGGTGGTGCCTTACAGTGCCCAAAGCTGAGTAGGGCTGGCCTTGTGGTTGATACCTATCAACTTGCAAAGTGTGCCGGGTAGAGCCCAGTCTGCAGGCGAGGGACACAGGAGAAGGGGAGGCCCCCTCTCCTTTACCTGATGAATCCCAGCCAGACCCCCCCATGGGGCCAGTCGGGGGACAGGGCTGTTCGGCGGGGGGGTGGGGGAGTGGGTTGCTCCTCCCCTGCCACATGCAAGGAGCCCCACTCACCCTGCAGGGACCACCCTGGCAGGGCATCTGAGCGCCCAGAGGAGTCAGAAGTGTCCTGAGGGGCAGGGGAACTGATGTGTCTGTGGGGTGAGTGGTGGTTAGTTGCTGGGTGGGAACAGTTTGCCCTGGAGCCGAAACTGCCAGGAAAAGGCAGAGTTTAAACCCTCTGCCCACAGAAACCTAAACCTCTGAGCAAGTCACGACGTCCTTTTAGGCTGGAGAGGGGGTTGTTGTTGGAAGGTATTTGGTGATTCCCGGAGTGTATTGTGGGAGGTGGCATCACAGTTCAGGCCTGGGAAACGCTCCTGCCACCACCCCCCAGAGCTCTTTCGGGGCAAAGGAGGACAGCCTGCTGATGGTCCGAGTTCCTGAATTGGGGCAGTCTCCATTGTAAGCAGATGGAACCTCAGGCTGTGGCCTCTCTGGAACCTGCAGCCTCCTCCCCCCCCTGTGGCTCTTCTCACTGACGCTGCACTGCAGCTTCTGTCCTGGGCCTCCTGGCGTGGCCTGGCCCACTGCCACGTGACATGGTGCCGGCAGAGGTGGGTCTGTGAGAAGTCAGGGCCGGTGCTCAGCCTCAGCCACCCCACAGCCAGGCCCCCACACAGCGCTGGCCTCTCTGGGTGCTGCTATCTCCAGGGCAGCCTGTCCTGCGGGTCCCAGAGGTCTCTCTGTGTCAGCTGTAGCCTCTGGGTCCCAGCTCCTCTCTGCGTTTTCCTTGACCAGGATTTCTGCATCTCATCTCTTGTTCATCCTCAGCCTGTTCTTTGACAGCTGGTGGGGAGTCTGAGCTTCGGTCAGTCTCTGTGGGGAGAGTGGTCACCAGGTGGAGATGAAGGGTCCATAGCCAAGTCATTCAATACTGACATGGTGTTCACAGTGGTCACACTGCAGTCACTCGGCATCCTGGGGATGGGGGGGCTTCCTCGGTCGCTACACAGAACATTCTGGGGTTTCCCCAGCCCGGGGGTGTGGCTGGTTCCGAGTTCTCTCTCTCCTTGAGAAAGTTCTCTCTCTTCCTGTGAGCAAAGATGTTGATTCTGCCATCTCCCGAAGTGGTGGGAAAAGGTCTTTGCCAAGTCACAGCCATTAGAAGAGAGTGTCCCCAGCCTACCTGGCCGATAACAGAAAAAGAAGCCCAGGGGTGCAGTACTTGAGTGGATTTGCTGTTTTCTTTGGCAGTTCACATGTGGGGTTTTCTGTACTGTGTGACCCACTTATCACTGGGTCATAGTTCAGTGTCCTCTACCCCCACCACTCATGTTCTGGCTGCAAAAATAAGATGACCTTGACCTCTTCCCTGGCCTTGGAATCCCTGAGGGTTGGAGCTGGAAGGAGACTTGTTGATCATCTGATCTGTTTCTCCCAAAAGCTTGTTCACAGACCAGTTACCTCTGAATCACTTGGGATACCGGGAAAACCCCAGTTCCCTGCCTCTGCCACTAAGACTGATGCAGTAGGTTCTGGCTGTCCTAGGAGTCTGGCCTTCCCAATGACCTTGATACGCAGCCAGACTTCAGAGCCACTGACCAATCCAATATCTTATCAATGAGGAAGCTCGGGTCCCCCCAGGGGAAAATAGCCCACGGGGACAGGAGGGGCGTGAAGATGTTGGAAGACATCAAGAGACCAAGTTGTGATCCTTACTCTGGCACTGAGCGTGACTCCCCTGCTGAAGCCTGGCTTTGCATTGATGTGAAGCCTTCTTGGGATTGTGGCCTTCTTCTTTAGGCCCCCCAGTTTTCCGCTTGGAGAACTGACGTGGTGCTTTATAATGCACAGCCATGACTCTTCGCTGCTTCCTCCATTCAGCAAATGTCTTCTGCTCATTCCTTCCTGCCGGGTTCTGGGCTCAACACTGAGTTCCGAGATGGATGCAACCAGGTCTCAGACCTCGGAGAAGGGGGCAAACCCTCACTGCTGGTGCTGCCACGTGCCAGGCGCTGTGCTCGGAGTCCCATGTGCCTTGTCTCGTTGTGTCTGCACAACAGTCCTGCTACGTGGGTGTCCTCCACATGTCACAGTTGAGAAAATGCCCTCAGAGAGGCTGTGAGACCTCCTGAAGGTCATTTGGGTAGAAAGAACGTACTATGTGCCAGGTGCCAATCCAAACTCTTTATATCTGTTGCCACATTTCATGGATTCTGGGATACACATTTTAACATTCATGAAACCGGGAAGCATCCGGCAACTGACATAATTCTTAGTGGCATAGAAAATGCTGAGGTGCCACCCAACCAAGGGCATCTCAGATTTGATGATCCACCATCTTTCCCTTGTGGATAGTGGGTGGCAGAGCCAGAATTCGCGCTTGGCTTTGTATGGCTTAAAGCCCTTTCACACTCAGCCTAGCGGGCAAAGTAGACGCTTGTGACTATTCAGAGGACTCAGCAAGTCCCCCTCCCCACAAAGCCTAAATCACTCCTTGGCTTCCTGTTTCCCCCACACCCTTCTCCCTGGAAGGTGTGGCTGCTGGTCACCAGGTCTCCAGTGGTGAAGAGGAATCCAGCAACCACACCCCTGGGTATTCACCCAAATGAAGTAGACTTTATCCATCATTGCCAAAACCTGGTAGCAACCAAGGTGCTGTCCAGTAGGTGAATGGATAAATAAACTGTGGTCTATCCAGCCAATGAAACATCATTCAGCACTAAAAAGAAATGAGTTATCAAGCTGTGGAAGGACATAGAGGAAAATTAAATGCGTATTACTGAGACGAAGCCAATCTAAAAAGCTACTTACTATATGGTTCCAACTCTGTGACATTCTGGAAAAGGCAAAAGTGTGGAGACAATAACAAGATCAGTAGTTGCCACGGGTTAGGGGAGGGAGGGATGAATAGACGGAGCTCAGAGGGTTTGGGGGGCAGTGAAAATATTCCATGTGATTCTGTAATGATGAATGCGCATCGTTATACATTGTCCAAAGGCAGAGAACACACACTCCAAGGAGCCCTGGTGTGAAGTATGGGCTGCAGGCGATACTCACGCATCAGTGCAGGTCCATCAACTGTACCAAATGCTCCATCCGCTCTGGGGTCAGTGGGGAGACAATGGGGGGGGGTGCAGGTGGATGGGAGCTCTCTGTTCCTCCCAACTTTGCCATGAACTTAAAATAGCTCTTTTAAAAAAAGCTACTGGGAAGAAAGGGAAGGGGTAGGGGAAAGGCTGACAAAGGCAGGAGAACATGGGGGTCTCGGGGTCCTCTCCCAGGGGCAGAGGGCAATCAGAGGAGGGCCCTGCTGTGTCAGAGCCGAGTAGTGACAGTCTGCTGCTCCCCGCAGGTGTCGTGGAGGCCCCAGTGGTGATCCGCCTGGTGAACGGCTCAGGCCCGCACGAGGGCCGGGTGGAGGTGTTCCATGACCGGCGCTGGGGCACTGTGTGTGACGATGGCTGGGACAAGAAGGATGGGGACGTGGTGTGCCGCATGCTGGGCTTCCGTGGCGTGGAGGAGGTATACCGGACGGCCCGTTTCGGGCAAGGTAAGGCTCTGAAGCAAAAGACACAGGGAGAGGGTCCTCGGATCCCAGGACTGGGTTCCTCTACAAAGCCAGACTCATTTTGACTGCCAATCTGCCAGGTGGCACCTGCCTCTTCCCAGACACTTGCTGCAGCAGGAGCTCACAGTCTCCCAGGCAACCATGTGCAGTTGTCTTGTCTGTGCACCCGCTGTGGTCCTTGAGACACAGATAATGCCATTTAACGTCCCCCGTCTCATGTACCACCCTCCTATGGGAAAGCCTCTCCTCCTCCAGCCAGGGAATTCCTCCTGACCTTCAGCCACACCCACACTGTTGTCACTGCAGAGATTCCCGCTGCTCACCTAATGACCCTATTCTATTTCATTGGTCCTTCCGCCTTGGGACATTATCCGAAACTCCCTGACTACACACCGGCTAGCGCTGAGTTTTGAGATCCTGTGTATGTACTTGGGCTGGGCGACCTGGGGCCTGTTCCTTACGTGTCAGTTGCCTATATTTGCTTTGGGTGTGATTTAATCCTTCAGGGCTCTCGGGCCTGCAGCCTTTTCCTGGGTCATTTGTAAACTGATGTGTTTTCCAGGAGACGTTTAATCTGCGAGTTATTGCTCTGCCTCAAAGGGCGTATTGTGTAAGAGCCCGGCTGCCCAGGCCAGGAGGAGGCTCTAGAGAAGGGACAGCGTCCAGAAAGCAGCGGAAGGAGACCGCCCCTCCCTGCCCTGTCCCCAGATTCACTCATGGCAATCCTGTGACAACAGATGCTAAAAATCTCTACATAACAAAAGTCCGTCTAAGCCGCTCATTGGTGCTGTAGATTTCGTCAGCAGTGAGGAGGCTGAGGTGTTCCCTTGACAGTCTTTCTAAAGCTCATTTCAGGGCGGCGCCTGTGGCTCATCGAGTAGGGCGCCCGCCCCATGTACCGAAGGTGGTGGGTTCAAACCCGGCCTCAGCCGAACTGCAAAACAGAAAAATAGCCGGGCAGGCGCCAGGTGCCTGTAGTTCCAGCTACTTGGGAGGCTGAGCAAGAGAATCACCTAAGCCCAGGAGTTGGAGGTTGCTGTGAGCTGTGTAACGCCATGGCACTCTGAGGGCAATAAAGTGATACTCTCTCTCTACAAAAAAAAAGACAAATAAAGCACATTTCACCCGCCCTGCTCAGGGGTGACGAATGGCAGAGTTCAGGTTTCGTAGTCCTGACAGTTCAGCTGTAAAGGAAAGGCTGTGTGGCTGCTTTGGTTTATGTCAAAGCCCTTTCGCATCGGAGACTGTTCCCTCACTGACCTGCTCAGGACGACCCAGCCAGAGGGGCTGGAACCTGGTTTATGACCCTAAACCCTGTGCTTTTTTGGTGTTTACGAGGGAGGTGCCGGAGCGACTGGCCAGTCCGGTTTGCCCGGAGTTTTCCTTGTCTTAGCTCTGGAAGCCCCGCGCCCTGGGAAGCCCATCCCAGTTTGAAAACTATCACAGTTGCCCCCAATGGTGCCAAAACTTGAATCCAGGAATGTCCTGCCTCACAGGCTGCAGAGCGGGGGCCACTTTGGAAAGATGGAGATGCTGGCACATGGACTCGGGGTCCCCCAGGATCCTGCGGTTCTAACACACTCCCTTTGATGCTATCACTGTGGGTCCAGGATCTCACTTTGATCAGTGAGGCTCCAGCCACTGCTTCCATGGGACGCCTGGGGCTCAGGGATCCTTCCTGAGGGCTCCTGAATGGGCACCCACCATTGGGGGGCAGCCCAGAGAGCCCACGGGTGATGATCCTGCCAGCCCTTCAGTGGGGCCTTAGGGTGACTTCTGTGTGGCCTCCTTCCTCTACCACCCCCTCTCACCCTCGATAAGCCCCCTCCATTCACGCTCCAAGGCTTGCCCAGCTGCCCTGTCCTCCCAGTAATCATTGAGGGACCTCAGTGCCAAGTTTGTGCCTTGTAGGCTCAGGTACTAAGCACCAGGGCCCCTTCATGGCACCTTCAGATATGCTGGTCGATCCCCTAGGAGCTGGTTAACAAGGCTTGCCCAGCTGCCCTGTCCTCCCAGTAATCATTGAGGGACCTCAGTGCCAAGTTTGTGCCTTGTAGGCTCAGGTACTAAGCACCAGGGCCCCTTCATGGCACCTTCAGATCTGCTGGTTGATCCCCTAGGAGCTGGTCAACAGGGCTGGCTGCAGAGAACACTGTCAGATTATTTTAGGGACCTTGTGTGCAGAGAACTAACCTAATTAGTCAGGGTTCAGGGATGCTCCTGCATATCCTTAAATCTACATCTGATTTTAACGTTGGATTCTGGGCTCCCTTGCTATTCCAGAACCATTGTTCCGATTAGGAGGCAGTGATCCTGCCTGTCTATTCATTGACAAAGACTAGGAGAGCGCGTGTCTCAAACCTGGTCAAATGTCTGAAACAAAGTGTGGGCCTGGTCGGCAGCAAGACTTGGGTTTGAGTTCAGACTGTGCAACTTACAACCTGACCTTGTTCCTGTTGCTCTCTGAGCCTTAGTTTTCCCAGCTATAAAATGGGAAATAAATATCTACCTTCCAGACTACAGCAAAGACAGAGGAAGCACATTGTGTGTAAGATGTCTGACGTATGGAAGATAGTCACAGATACTACCAACACCACCTTGGTTATTGTGCTTCTGCCCTCGAGAAACTGAACTTAGAAAATAAGTATGAGGTTTTAGTGGGGTGGAGACAGCAGCTGGAAGGCCCCGGATGTGAGTAGGGCTAGCAGAGCCAGGGTCAGCCCAGTCAAAGGCAGACATCATCAGGCTCCCTCTTCTCCTCCTCCCAGCCCGCCTGGATCTCTGCTGAGAAACTGTGTTATCTCTACAGGCACCGGGAGGATTTGGATGGACGACGTGGCCTGCAAGGGCACAGAGGACACCATTTTCCGCTGCAGCTTCTCCAAATGGGGGGTGACAAACTGTGGTCATGCTGAGGACGCTGGGGTGACGTGCAATAGATACTGAGCGTGGGCGCGGCCCAAGGCTGACGGCCTGTGTCAAGCCTCCTTCCTGCATCCCGGGGTGGGGGCGTGGCCTCCTGAACACACCTCTGCCCCTCCCAGCCTAGCACCTCCAGCCCCTAGCCTCCTACCCCAGGGGTGTGGGGGCCTGACATCCTTCTCCTCGTGGATGTCTGCTCCGAAGTGTGACTCTGGGATCTACTGACCACCTCCCCCTCCCAACAGGCTCTCTGCTCGGAGTCAGCTGGGTGGACACTTTGCTTAGCTTTCCGAACACCATGCAGAGGGCCTCAATACCCATGTCCCCTTGGGTCTATTAGTTGTAGAATGCTGAGAATATGCCAGAGACAAGTGCCTTGGTGGAGATGGGAGACACCGTGGATCATTTACTCTTCAGGTAATTCCCAAATGTCAGTTAGGCCGAGAGTTTACCTCCCTCTCCAGCAGGAGGCGGCCCTGAGTGATGCATTTTCCGCTCTTTACTCTTCCTCTGCACACCATTTGTTCGTCTAGGGAAGTGACAGAGAGGAGCCAGAGGAATATGCAAGTCACCTGCAGGAACCCAGCAAGATTTGGAGAAAGGGGATGAAAGTATCATTGAAGGGATGGTGTGCTAGATAGTATCTTGGGTGCTAAATTCATTTATCCGCTTTGCTGTATTGGTACAAGGCATGTCAGTCCGGGTAAGACCTTACCTCCAGGCAGCTCTTAACTGGCCCATTCCCCTGGCCCACAGGTCAGAAGACAGAACGACTGAGTCTGTGTTTCCACCTGACTCTTAATGTGTTTTTGCTAGGCCTGCGCAAGAAGCTCGAGTTCAAAGCATGTGTGACCAGAACGTTACACACTCTGGGACCTATGTTGTGTGACTGGCTTCCAGACCAAGCATCTGTGTAAGAGGAGAGATGATTTGAAGGGTGACACAGGAACCGTCTGTGTTAACTGAGTCCAGTGCTCAGTCATCAGGCAGTCAGGGTAAAAGCCAAGTCCCCTGTGTCTCAGAGCTGTCGAGGGGGATGATATTGTACCTTCAAAGCCTTTTCAGGTGTGAATCTGTGGTCAGGAAAATGCAAATCCTGAAAGATCCAGAAGAGGTGGAAGGAAGCAAGGATTCCTTACAACCTCCAGGAGGAATAAGGGGCCTCAGCCCTCTGCAGCTACATCTTCTGTGTTCCCATCCTAGTGACGGAGAGATCACATCCTGATTTTTACACAAGGAGGAAGCTGAACTGGTTCTTGTTCTAGAACTAGAGGCACTCCATGGTAGCCAGTGAGCTCAGACCCACCTCACTTTGAGGGAATCACAGACTAAAGGCCAGGCCTTAGATACATGATCACCTGTCAAATAGGGTGAGCATTGGCCTGCGTGGGTTGGATGAGGCCTGGGCCCCTCCTGGTATAGGACCAGCGAAGTTCCTGGCTGACAAGCCAAAATGTGCCCTTGATCATTCATTCTTGCTTACGGTATGCTCGCTACTCATTAACGTCATAATGATGAGAAACTCTCCTTCTGACCGATTGCTATGTTTACATAACACGCATATCCTCATGCACCTGTTTCCAGAGCCAATATATGTATGCATATATAAACATAGCACTCTTTACTACATAGCTCAACACACCGCAAAGTTCGCGTTAAAAAAAAAACTAAAAGTGGAAAGACGTCACATTGAACAAAATAAATTCCCAACTCACTTCTGGCCAAGAATCCAATTGCTCAACCTATGAAGACCCATAAAACTTTCTTGGTCTTTTCATTGGGGAAAACAGAAGTCTTGTTCTATACCAAAGGAAAACAATGTTGAAAAGTGTTTGAACCTTAAAAATGGAAGTCTACTAGTTTACATACCTACTTAAGAGGACATGGAGATGACCATGGACCTGTGTTTCAGGGACTAAAGCAAATCAGGCCTGGCCGAGAATACATCAGACCAGACCTTCTGTAAGAAAGAATTTCAATAAAGTAAAAAACATGTAACTAATAAGTTTTCCATCACATTCTTTCTCATGAAAACCCAGGGAACATGGGGAGGGTGAATGAAACTGGATGGTCTGATCATTTTTTCAGTGGGGAGAGTGAATAAAAAACTACCTTAATACTACCCACACACAAAACTTAAGAATGATGATTGAGGGCTGGGTGGAGTGGCTCACACTTGTAACCCCAGCACCCTGAGAGGCCGAGGCAGGTGGGTTGTGTGAGCTTATGGGTTGGAGACCAGCATGAGCAAGAGCAAGACCCCATCTCTAAGGGGCCTGGCATGGTGGTTCATACCTGTAATCCTAGCATTCTGGGAGGCTGAGGTGGGCGAATTGCCTGAAGTCACGGGTTCGAGATCAGCCTGAGCAAGAGTGAAACCCTGTTTCTAAAAATAGCCGGGCATTATAATGGGCATGCGTAGTCCCAGCTGCTTGGGAAGCTGAGGCAAGAGAATCGCTTGAACCCAAGAGTCTGAGGTTGCTGTGGGCTATGACACCAGGGCACTCTAACCAAGGTGACAAAGTCAGACTGTGTCTCAAAAAAACAATAAAAACAAACCCGTCTCTAAAAAATAGCTGGGCATTGTGGCAGGTGTCTGTAGTCTCAGCTACTCCGGAGGCTGAGTCAAGAGGGTCACTCTTGAGCCCAAGAGTTTGGGGTTGCTTGATCTATGATGCCACAGCACTCTCCCGGGCACAAGACAGTGAGACACTGTCTCAAAAAAAAAAAAAAGAATGATATTCGACATAGACTCTAGACCCAGAGCTTAAGCCCAAGAGTTTAAGGTTGCAGTGAGCTGTGACGCTACAGCATTCTACTGAGGGTGACATAGTGACACTCAAAAATATCAAATAAAATAAAACAAAAATAAATAAAATACTAAAGGTGGAGAGAGGTCACATGGAGCAAAATAAATTACCAACTCAGTTCTGGCAAGAAAGCAGTTGCCCCACCAATGAGGACCCATACGTGGGGCCCACATGTGCCACTCTCACGCTCTAGGTGTCTATAAGGAGTTACCACTTTCTTGCCATAGCACCCCTTAGTTCCTCTTAAACAACAGCTATTCTAATGTTTCTGTAAAACGTCAGATGTGTGAGTCACTTGTCCTCTGCTCTTAGAGTACGTCTTCCTCAGCTGTCCACAGAGCCCGCCTCACCAGCTTCCTCCCCTCTCCTCCCCAAACCTGCAGCGTTCTTTTGCTGAGGTGGGGCCCTGCTGGACAGCAGCTTGGTTATTTAATTTCTCTATACCGTCTCCCCCACAACCAAGATAGATTAAGCGAGAAGAAAGGCTTTTGGTCTCCGAGGCAGTTTTTCCTCTCTGGCTGGAGGGAACTTGAAGGATTCCCCATGGAGTAAGTTGTGTGAGCTCTGATACTGGTTCTTCCCACAGAAGTTCTGGTTAGAGCCCTGGGGTTCAAACATGCACAGATTGGTTTTCAGACGGAGGCTCAGGAGAACCTCTATGCAGCTTTCTGGAACTTTCTCTGTGGAGTTCCCTTCTCTCAGGGAATGTGCCCCATCAACCCCAGCCTCCCTGTCACCAGTCTTGCCCCCTCACCTCAGCCAGACCCTGGGCTTTTCTCCCTGGGCCGCCGTTGGACAGAACAGCCCAGGAGGGCTCACCGCACCTGTTTCCCTTTGCTGGGGAATCACAGTCCATGCTCCCTGTTGTCCAGTGTCTGAAACGACATGTTTCAAGTATTTTGTGCAGACAACGACAGAGGGAGGGCGATTCTGGTAACAAGTTCTCTCTTGTGCCGAAAGCACGAGTCCTCCCCGTGAATATTCAACAAATCATTCACACAAAACAGGACGTGGCAGAGACCAGCTATGGCAGAGGAAACTCCGAGTGGGAAGGCGTGACTGAGCACTCAGGGGTCCCCTTGGCATCCTCTGATGCCTCTGCTCCCCAGGCTCTTCTCAGAGGTTAGCCCAAGGCTCTTGCTTGGTTCCCATGGCACTGGCAGAATGAAGCTATGGATGATATAGGGAAATAATTTTAGAAAACCATGAACAGCTTTAAAACAGATACCTATCCAAAATAGGAGTCTTAGACCCTTTGGTACTTAGTATACTGTGGCCACCTCTTACACCAAAGAGGTGGGGACAGCTTCCTGGCTCCTTGTGGGACACCCTTGCATCTCAGCTTCTACCTGAGAGGGACGACAGGTGCTTTTTTACTTACTTGTGTTCTCAATAAATTAAAGAGACTGTGCCAATGCCATGGGCCACCTGGGCTCCTCACTGGAACAGGGCTCTGGGTCTCAGGAGCGGACCTCATTCTAACGCAGGGGAAAGACCCAGTTTTAATGGACACAGTGAATCGACTTTCTCACCCCATGGAAACCTCTGCCCTACCCCACAGGGGAATGGTTTGGACAAAGGTTGTTCCCTTCATTTATTTGCATGTTCATTTAACACATATTTACTGAGGATCCACCACGTGCAAGGGCCACTGCCAGGGGCAGGAGATACAGTGGTGGATCCGACGGGTTGATCCCTGCCCTCACTCAACTTACATTCCAGCTCTTACCCTTTCACAGATTTTCCATACATTAGCCATACAGGAATGATAGTATCTAACAATAGGAAACATACATGTGAAGGGAACAGAACTACTTAAGGAAAACACAAAGAGCTCATTGTTAACAAATTTTTTTTTTTAAAATACCACATTCATTGCTAGTGAGTTGACAATAGCACAGGTGGCTCTGGTTATGCAAATAAGTAACAAGACAAGATGGAGAGGATTAAACATTAAGAATATAAACCCATTCATTCAAAACGGTAACAGATAAGCATGTGATAGAAACAACAGTCACATTCCTGTAGCATTCACTGCGTGGTGCTCTAGGGACAAGAATGAAGCTTCTGAATCTATATACCCATGGGTTCTGTTCTGATCAGCCTAGTTCTACATGGGAGGAGACTCAGACACTGAGATGATTACACAGGAAATGGAAGATTACATAGGTCTTGAATCTAAGAAATCTTAAACACCAATAGTCTATGTAACATAAACACCAATAATACTGGAATTCTGAAAGGTCAACTCTAAAGAAAGTAGAAATGAAGTTCGCAGATCAATTATGTTGGAATGCAAGATAGTGGAGCCCTTGGGTGGTGTTATCATGCCTGCAGAAATACACAGCTCTGCATTCACTTACCTGCATTCAAGCCACCCAAGTGCACCACCTGTAGGGAGTAAGTCCATAGCACAGTCTCACTTTGTTGCCTGCAGTAGTAGAGTGCTGTGACATCACAGCTCACAGCAACCTCTAGCTCTTGGGCTTAGGCAATTCTCTTGCCTCAGCCTCCTGAGTAGCTGGGACTACAGGCGCCTGCCACAACGCCCGGCTATTTTTTTATTGCAGTTTGGCTGGGATTGGGTTCCAACCCGTCATCCTCGGTATTTGGGGCACCCTACTCACTGAGCAACAGGCGCTGCCCAGGATGGAGATTCTTTAAGATCCCCTCTGGAATCCCAAATGAGGCTGGAGACTCCTCCTCCCTGGCCAATCCTGGAAGATCTGCTGTTCTGCAGTATTTAAAGGAGTCGGGTGTCAGACATGGTGGCTCATGCCTGAAATCTCAGCGCTTTGGGAGGTCTAGGCAGGAAGAGCCCTTGAGCCCAGGCGTTTAAGACTAGCCCAGGCAACAGAGTGAGACCCTGTCTCAACAAAAGACTGTAAAGATTTAGCTGGGCATGGTAGTATGCACCTGTAGATTGTCCCAGGTACTTGGACTTGGGAGGCTAAGGCAGGATGACTGCTTGAGCCCAGGAATTTGAGGTTGTAGTGAGCTGGGATCGTGCCACTGCACTCCAGCCTGGGTGACAGAATGAGACCCTATCTATATATAAATGAACGAATGAAAAATTTGTGGAGTGTCTGTGATCTATTCACCTGCTACCTGATCAAAGGAGTCCATCTATGATCCAAAAGACTTTGGATGTCTTTCTTTTCCTTTCCATAGTACCCAGCACCTTTGGTCTGAAACTATTCCTAAAATATTCTTTCTTGGCAAAGAATTCCAAAGCAAACTATTTTTCCATATAAATGTTTCCCTCTCCTAAAACCCTTTGCGTATTTATTTGTTCTCAAACCACAAATTGGACTGAGGAGGAAGTTGTTTGACATTTGGGGCTTTATAACTTGGCGCAGAGAAGAATGTCAGCCTGATCCCACCATACTCACTTGCCCGTCGTGACAAATGGAATAACATTCCCCGAATCAGGATGAAGGGTCGCTTACTGTTTATGCTGAACTTATTTCCTGAGTTATCTAGTTCTAATTGAACAAATACCGGAGAAGTTCTGGCATAGAACTAGAGTGAGGGTCTACAAGAAAGGAGCGGAGCCAGTCCAGGGACAAGGAAAGACTTTAATAGACGGGAAAAGGAGGAAGGAGCCGGACCAGGGTGTCAGCTCAGCTGCCACCCAGCTGCAAAAGGCTTTTATTAGCCATATCGGTATAGCTGAATGGGGCAGTGAGGCCCAGAGAGGCACCTGGGCTCTTGTGTAGCGCAGGTCAGGATGTGGGCCAGGATATGGGTAGAATGTTTCCAGGAACTCTGTCCTTGAGGCACTTCAGGAATCTGGGGAGGGGATTTTTGGTTTCTGTCCTGATTTTCTAAAATGGCTACACTTCTGGGTTGTGAGAATGTCTTTCCCACAATACCTTATGTCTCCCATAAGCTTCTGAGAAGTAGTTATGCAAGAACATGAAAAAACAGAAAGTGAAAAAAAAAAAACCTTTAAGGTAAGTTTCTTAAGACAGACTGTCACTCATCCTATCTCACAGCAATGTCAAACTCCTGGGCTTGAGCAATTCTCCTACATCAGCCTCCCAAGTCGCTGGAACTACAGGTGTCTGCCACCAGACCCAGCTCATTTTTCTATTTTTGGTAGAGAATGAGTTTTGCTCTTGCTCAGGCTGGTCTTAAACTCCTGAGCTCAAGGGATCCTACCACCTTGGCTTCCCAGGGTGCTAGGATTACAGGTGTGAGCTACAGGCGCCACAGATCACTCCTTTGAGATCCTTCTTTGGTAGTCTTGCATTGGGTGAGGGGGGCAAGGGCATCTGTATTTGCACCAGTGGGTGTGCTGGGGGGAGTTGGTTTGGACAGGGTAGGAGGTGGAGCAGTGGGGGAAGAGGTGATTAACAGGAGGAAAATCAGCATGTCAGTCGCTTTGAAAATCTGGAGTCTCCTATGAAGATCAGAGTTTTAAGCTGAGGACCTGAAACTTCAGATTCTGTCATATAAATGAACCGAGAGAAAGGTGATTAAAGGATTATATGATTACCCAGTGTGAACTCTCTCTTACTGACAACTTATCTGTGATTCTAGACAAAAGCATCTTCCAATGGCAAGACTCCTTTGTTTAGGAGAAAGAAATTTTGAGTTGGTCATTTTGGTGGTTGTTCCATGTATTTAGTTGATTGATTCCCTTTGGTCATTCATTTAGGGTGACCTCCCATCAGGTGGCGAGTGATCCTGCTGTGCTGTGGCTTTTTGTTGGAATAGCACACACTTAACTGCCAATATAAAATCCAGACCCATGAATCCACTTGCTCAAGGCCTCTTGGGCATGGCTCCAGAACACGGTCCTCAAACTTGGTTCAGAATAGATGTCTTTAAATTATTTTATAGAGTTTGATTTTTTTCTATTGGCAAGACGGTGCCCAGATGTGGGGCTTGGAGCAGATTCAGGACCTCACGAAGGAGTAGCCAGAACTCAGTGCCAGGTACTGGCATGGCCCCCATTGGGCAGAACTGGTAAAGAGACTAAGGCTTAAAGGAGTGAGGAAATTTGCTTTGAGGGTAAGTTACAGCTGGTAAGAGAGAACCACAACTCAAACACAGATCTGGGCTCGGCGTCTGTAGCTCAAGCAGCTAAGGGGCCAGCTACAAACACCAGAGCTGGCAGGTTCGAATCCAGCCTGGGCCTCCCAAACAACATTGACGACTACAACCAAAAAATAGCCTGGCATTATGGCGGGTGCCTGTAGTCCCAGCTACTCGAGAGGCTGAGGCAAGAGAATCACTTAAGCCCAGGAGTTGGAGGTTGCTGTGAGCTGTGATGCCACACACTCTACCCAGGGCGACAGCTTGAGGCTCTGTCTCAAAAAAAAAAAAAAAAAAATAGCTGTGTGTTGTGGCAGGCACCTGTAATCCCAGCTATTCAGGAGGCTGAGGCAAGAGAATCACTCGAGCCCAAGAGTCTGAGTTTGCTGTTAGCTATGATGCCATGGCACTCTACTGAGGGCAACAAAGTGAAACTGTGTCTCAAAAAACAAAAAAACAAAAAACCCCAGATCTGTCTGATTACAAAGTCCACACCTGTTCCACAATAATGCACAATAATGTTGGCTATCCAAAGATATTCTTTTTTTTTTTTTTTGAGACAGAGCCTCAAGCTGTCACCCTGGGTAGAGCGCTGTGGCATCACAGCTCACAGCAACCTCCAACTCCTGGGCTCAAGCGATTCTCCTGCCTCTGCCTCCCAAGTAGCTGGGACTACAGGTGCCCGCCACAATACCTGGCTGTTTTTGGTTGCAGCCGTCGTTGTTTGGCAGGCCTGGAGCTGGATTTGAACCTGCCAGCTCAGGTGTATGTGGCTGGCGCCTTAGCCACTTGAGCCACAGGCGCCGAGCCCAAAGATATTCTTGGTATAAGCTAAAGACCTCCCACAAATCAGTCCTGACCAATCATTTTCTGGAGCCAGGTCTTGACCTCTGCTGTACCTTCTATCCAAAGCCCCAACAAACTGTTTCTTCCTGGGCAAGACCAGGACTACACTCCCCATCTTTCTGTAGAATCCTAGCCTGGGGTAGCCTTAACCAACTAGGCCAGACCTGTGACCTCCTATGAACCGTCTGAACTAGGGGTCAGCTTCCACAGCTTCATCTTCCACTACCTCAGGCTTCAACACCTATGGTAATCTAGAAAATTCTAAGTCCAGTTGTCAAGCATGACTGCACATTAAAATCACCAGCAAATTTTAAAACATCTATTGCCCTGGTAAACACCCTAGCCCCATTACATCAGAATCTCTGGGGATGGCACCCTGGCATCCATAATAGTTAATGCTCCCCAGGTGATTCCAATTTAGAGTCATGGCCGAGAAGCACTGTATCGGCACTCATACTCATGCAACAATTTCCATATTTTAGCGTTCATGGGAACTTCTTGGAAAATTATTTTTATTTTTGAGACAGAGTTTCACTATGTCACCCTCATTAGAGTGCTGTACCATCACAGCTCACAGCTACCTCTAACTCTTGCACTTAAGCAATTCTCTTACCTCAGCTTCCCAAGTAGCTGGGACTACAGGTGCCCACCACAATGCCGGCTATTTTTTTGTTATACTTGTTATTATTGTTTTTGGAAGGTCTGGGCTGGGTTCGAAACAGCCAGCTCTGGTGTACGTGGCTGGCACCCCAGTCTCTGAGCTACAGGTGCCAAGCCATTCTTGGAGAACTTAAGGTCCAGATTTTTCGACCCTATGACCAAGGAGTCTGTGTTTTGGTCCAGTCCCAGGAGTATGCATTGTCTTTTGTTGTTTTTGAGAGGTCTCCTCTCTCACCTGGGCAAGGCCAGGAATACACTCCCCATCTTTCTGTGGAATCCTAGCCATGGCATCAGACTGGCTCACTGCAACCTCTGACTCATGGGCTTAAGCAATCCTCCTGCCTCAACCTCTTGAGTAGCTGGGTCTACAGGTATACACCACCATGCATGGTTAATTTTTCTATTTTTAGTAGAGATGGGGCTCTCACTCTTGCTTAGGCTGGTTTCGAATTCATGAGCTTAAGTGATCCTCCTGCCGCCTTGGCCTCCCAGAGTGCTAGGATTGCAGGTGTGAGCCACCGAGCTTGGCCAGGAGTCTGCATTCTTAATGATCTTCCCAGATAGTTTCACTGCAGATTATCACTGCAAATCCTCCATTAGAGGCATGGAAGTTGGATGGAGCAGGAGGCTCTGGCCCTTCAGAGACTAATTAAGGGACTGCTCTTAAGGCTGTAAAGTAGGGTAAGGCTGCTTTCTGTCATTCTAGTGAGTAAAGTAAGGGAGATGATCCTGGAATGAACCCCTTCTTTTAAGTCACCGCAGTCTCTTAATATGCGGTGTCTTGTTCTTTTACTGCCTTGTCCCACTTTCTGATTCTGCTTTGATTTCAAAAGGCCAAGTTTAGAGACTTCTTTTGGCCCAGGAGATCCTCCCAGGGGAAGCATAGAGCCTCCTTGCCTTTTTTTTTCTTTCTGGACTCATCCTTGGTGGTTGTGAAGGCAAGATTCAATTTATCTGCATCAAAGAAACAGATCAGAGGGACATCCTTTGGGCTGAGCTTGGAGCCTGTTGCTGAATACCAAGCCTTTCAAGATGGTCTTGCTCAGTATCATTGGAGTCTATTTTCTTTGGGAACTAGTTGGAACAGAGGGCCAAAATGGTAAAGGTAAGGCAGCCCTCTATTGCCCTCTGGCTGAGGACCCTAGCTTGCCCCTGCCACGTCACCTAGGTCCCCTCACTGCAAGACATGCTGGAGTTTCCCCAGAGTTCAGCTGACTCCTATGGGAATCCTGGGGAGAACCACAGCATTGGGGCCACCATGACGTGGTTGATGAGGCCCTTGGCCAAGGTAGCAAGGCCTCCCAGAGGCCCCTGGCATTTACAGACCCTGGACTTTTTCTCTGAGACCACACCAGGTAGCGTGCCAAGTAGTCAGAGCCACAGTGGTTTACCACCTTCAACTCCACCTAATTCGTTTCCACTTCTGCCCTGTGGAGCGCTGGATTGAGAAAAGCCCAACCAACCACTTTCCTCCTTCAGGAAGACATTCCTCCCAGCCTTCCTTATTGTCTAAAGCTTGGAAACAGAAGGATGTCACACAACACATCCAGCAAAGTCTCTGGAATCTCAAGGGGCCCAGGGAACTATGACTCCATTTCCTGTGTGAGCAGTACCAAGGTAGTGAGGGGCTTGAGTACCAATGGCCTTGCACTTCGTCTTTGGGCTTTGTCTTCTTGTAACTCTATTTCAGTGACATTCAGAAAAGTGTTGCGGAGGCTGAACTTCTTCCCAGCGTCCCAGAGAGTGTATGGAAAAGGAATGTCCTCTCTTCTTGAGGAGAACCTGACAAGTGAATAGTATTACCTCTGAGGTTCCTGGCTGCTCCCAGAAACATAATGGGCCGGAAAATAACCAATGTTCCCTCCACCATTTCTAAGGTAGCCTTCACCAGCTGGGCTGGGATCACTGGATTGTTGCTCCCCATCACCATACCCCGAATTACTGCGAGGGAGCCTGCCCTCAGGTACTATGCTGTGGCCCCGCCCTGCCCATCCCCACCCATCACACCATCATCTAGAACCTTGTGAATGACCAGTGTATCCCTCAGCCCTCTTGGGTTCCTTATAAGTATGTCTCCATTAGCCTCGTTCTGGTGGAGGCAGGTGGGAATATTTTGTACAAGGCATATAAAGTTGTGACTGCAGTCAGCTGCATGTACAAGACTGAGCAAAGGTGCAGCTAGCTCAGGTTTCCCAAGAAATCGGATAAGGATTTAATACAAATATATTAAAGCTGTAAGGAATCCTCTGCTCAGACTGTGAATTCTTTCCTTGCTTTAAGCAGCATTAGTTAAATGTCATCCCTTATCTGTGAGCTGTTCACTTTATAAACACAGTTCCGGCCAGTCTCCCAGCATGGATCAGTGCAGTCTGATGCTACTCAGAGCCCTTATGCTTGGGTAAGATGTTTCTTGGGACATATGCTTTCTAGGGTTTTTTTTTTTTTTTCCTATTGGGACTTTGTAAAAAGTCACCAGGCCATGGTGGTAGGACTTTAGAAATCATCCCATGGAGAGGCCCCTAAAAGGTGACCTCTTTCTGTGTCTGTCTTCTGACAGGCTTTAGGAGAAAGCAGCTTGAAATTTTAGTTTCCTTGCCTCTTCTATCTTAGAGACTACTGGTGCCTAATCAGATAAACTGCCCACTTCTGTACTCAGAGGGACTAGGAAACTTTCAGGTAAATCTCTACAGAAATGTTTGGAGAGGACATAAAAGGATCTTTTTTCAAGCTAGCAGAGCTTTTCTTCTCAGCCTCTGGATCTGGGGAAAGTCCCTGGGATTCCTTCCTCTCCCACCCTCCCCTTTCTACACTAGAAAGAGGAAAGAGAACTTAAGTGGGGGCATTAGAGGGATGGTGGGGGACAGGAGATGTTCGCTTTGCTTTCTGGGGAAATATCCCCATCCTGTGGTATTTTGCATTATTACTTGTAAAGTCCGTTTTGCCCAGTAGCATCTTCCTACCCACAGACAGGATGGGATCTTCCTCGGAAATTACAATATCTAATCAGGTATTGCTGGTAAGTTACACTGATTGAAAAAAAAATAGTAGGTAGAAATGTAAAATCCCCAAATAAAACCTCTTGATGGGGGGTGATTCAGATGCCATTCATTGAGCAGAAACCTTATTATAGTTAGTGGAGCCCATTTGGTAAAATAGAAAAGGGAATGGGAGGTGGGATTAGAAGGCTTGGCTTCAGGTTGCTTCATGACTTACTGGGTGCACCCCTGGCTTTAGCATCTTCATTGTAGAATAAGTGGATTTATCCTATATACCTTGCGTTTAAGAGGATTGAAAAGAAGTGAAATTGAACATGTTTTACAGAACCGGGCTCGGTGGCTCACACCTGTAATCCTAGCACTCTAGGAGGCCAAGGCAGGTGGATTGCTTGAGCTCATGGGTTTGAGACCACCCTGAGCAAGAGCAAGACCCCCATCTTTAAAAATAGCTGGGCATTGTGGTGGGCGCCTGTAGTTGCAGCTATTCAGGAGGCTGAGGCAAGAGAATCAGCTACTTAGGAGGCTGAAAGAGAATCTTTGGGCCTAGGAGTTTGAGGTTGCTGTGAGCTATGACACTCTACCAAGGGCAACAAAGTGAGACTCTGTCTCAAAAGAAAGTGTTTTACAAACTCTAATGCATTATACAAATAATACCATTTGTATAATAACATGGAAGACTTTGGCTTTTGGTTTAATGGGCAGGTAGTCATAATTGATAGTTATAGGGAATTGATAATAAAATACAATACAAATGCCTTAGTAAATAAGTAAGTTCCAGGACCAAAATAAATTATACTTTGTTAGGTTACATTCTTGGAGTGGCAATTTTTTTTTATTTTTGAGACAGAGTCTCAGTTTGTGTCTTGGTAGAATGCTGCAGTCTTCTAGCTCACAACAACTTCAAACTCCTGGGCTTAAGCGATCCACCTGCCTCAGCCTCCTAGAGAGCTAGGATTCAGCCATGAGCCTCTGAGTGGCCATATTAACAACAGAGGTATGTGAATTTCCAAGGAAACACAGATTTTTGGTTTTTTAAAAATATCACTCCATGGGAACCCACTCATAAGACAAGAGACAAGAGGGCCTCTCGCAGCCCATTTCCTTGTAAAAGACCAAAAGTTTTAAGGAAACTTGGAAGGCAGGAGGGTCAAGAAGAGAGCAAGAAGGAAACGTGAAGAAACAACACTGTCGGCTCGGCGCCTGTGGCTCAACGGGCTAAGGCGCCAGCCATGTACACCTGAGCTGGCGGGTTCGAATCCAGCCTAGGCCCGCCAAACAACAATGATGGCTGCAACCAAAAAATGGCCGGGCGTTGTGGCAGGCGCCTGTAGTCCCAGCTGCTTGGGAAGCAGAGGCAGGAGACACGCTTGAGCCCAGGAATTGGAGGTTGCTGTGAGCTGTGATGCCATGGCACTCTATCCAGGGTGACAGCTTGAGGCTCTGTCTCAAAAAAAAAAAAAAAAGTCTGCTGTCAGTGGCACCTGTAGCTCAGTGGGTAGGCCGCTAGCCACATACACTGAGGCTGGTGTGTTCAAACCTTGGGCCATCTAAAGCAACAATGAGAACTGCAACAACAACAAAAAAAATAGCTAGGTGTTGTGGTAGGCTACTTGTGAGGCTGAGGCATGAGAATTGCTTAAGCCCAAGAGTTCGAGGTTGCTATGAGCTGTGACACCACGGCACTCTACCGAGGGTGACATAATAAGACTCTGTCTCAAAAAAAAAAAAAAAGTTTGCTTTTATCCTAATGGTTCTGCCTCTGTAGGTAAGTTGGTGTTTATGCCTGGCTGCTTGCAGAATTTATTCTTTCATCTTGACCTTGGACAGTTTCCTTACAGTGTGTCTTGGAGAGGTTCTATTTGAGTTGAGATGACCTGGGTGGGATGTCCCTCTGAAAGGAGTAAGTTAGGATCTTTAGTAAAACTTGAGAAGTTTTCATTTATGATAGTCTCCAGTAGGGCTTTCATTCCTTGGGGAGAATCTTCTTTCCCTTCAGAAATCCCTGTTATTCATATGTTTGAACACTTCATGGAGTCTTGTAGTTCTCTAAGCACCTGTTCTGCCTTCTCTCTCTTTTTTTCTGCCTCTTTAACTACCTGGATTAACTCGAAAACTTTATCCTCTAGCTCTGAGATTTTTTTTCTTCTCCACGATGTAACCTATTTTTGATACTTTCTACTGCATCTTTACATTCCCTAATTGTCTCCTTCATTTCCTTAAGCTCCACCATATCCTTTCTATATTCTACATATCTCTCGTCCAACTTTTGGTTCTGTCTTTCCATTTTCTCTTCCATTCCTTTTATCGTCATTATCATCCATATTTTAAAGTCCCTCTCTGTCAAGTCCATTAATTTTTTTATTGGTGGAGTCTTCTGCAGGAGCTGCCTCATTGTCCCTTGGGGATGTTCCTCTGTTTTGGTTTTTCATTTGCCCGAATTTTTCTTTTGGTCCCACTTCATGTGTTCTTTCTTCTTATTCACCTACTTATCCTACTGTTTCCTTCTCACTATCTCCTTTGCTTTGAATTACCTTGTCTCAGAGCTGAGGTCTTGAATTGGACTCAGTCTGAGGAAAGCCAAAGTCTTCCTCATGAGCAAATAAGCAGAAGTCCTTGCTTTTGACGACAATATGTTGCAGTATGTCACTGGGACACTAGGTGGTGATCTGATTTTTTTAGGAAATGGAGAGCACAGCCAGCAACCTGTATGGTCCTTATTCCAAACTTAGTTGCCTTTGGTGATTCCCTGATTGTTTCTTTAGCCTTCAGACCCTGCTGGGTTGGGATCTTAAAGCTCACAATAATCCTTCAGGGTCAGGTCTCACAGTGCCCCTGACTACAGTTCTTTGGGGGTGTGGGAGTCCCTCAGATTGTCCCAAGAGTGGAGTTCTGATCTCAGCAGGGAGAATTCAGATGGCATGCTTTAGGCCCATGCTAAGTCCTTCTCATGATCTTCCCATAATGGCAGCCCCTGGAGACCTTCTTAGTAGATAGCTGCCTCACCAGTCACCAAACCTACGGCAAATCCACTCTAACCAGCATCAAAATCCAGATGCTGTCTACTTTTTGAGTCCACCCATTCTTCCAAGCTTTCCACTCAACGCGCAGCTTCCCTTAACGACTGAAAACTCCCGGAAATGCATCCTCTCGTCCTGGACTTCTGTGAGGGTGGGGACAAGAGGGGCAGCCGATCCCAGTGGGTTGCAGTCACTTTCCTAATTCATCAGATTTCCTCCACTCCTGATCATTCACTGTATCCAGCTCACCGCCTCCTTGTTGTGCTTCTTGAGCTATGACTCTGGGTAAGGTACCCTCACCAGGTGTGACTGGGTTCTCTGTTTTTCCCCAGTCATTCTAAGAGAGCTCAGCTGAACAATCATGATCTGCCATCTTGCTCTGCCCCTTTATATGCTTTTTCTTTCTCTTCCTCTTTACCTTATTGCACTGGCCTAGGCCTTTTAGTACAGTGCTGAATAGATATAGTGGTATTATATTTTCCTATCTTGTTCTTTATCTTCAAGGAAATGCTTTCAATGCTTTATCATTAAATATGGTGTTTGGTTTTAATAGATGGCCTTTATCAAGTTAACCCATTGTTAACCAGTTATACATTACCCCGTTACATGGATAGTTTCTTTTTTATTTATTTATTTATTTTAAAAACTTTTTTTGCAGTTTTTTGCTAGGGCTGTGTTTGAACTCACCACCTCTGGCATATGGGGCCGGCGCCCTACTCACTGTGCCACAATTCTACACTGTTCTACATTAAATTGCCAATCAACAGTGTGCTAAGAAAGGTTCCTGTTATTCTTAGTTTGCAACAAATTTTTTTTGTAATCTCAGTTGGTTATTGAATTTTATTTTGTTTATTTTTCCTCATCCTTTGGGATCATCTTAAGGTTTTTCTCCTTTAAGCTATTAATGTAATGAATGGCATTTATAAAATTTCTAACTCCAGTGGTAGACTGTAAGTTGACTGGAATATTTGGTGCTCTGGAAAGCCCTTCTTCACTTTTTGGCCTTAGTTGGGATCTCCAGTTATTTTGGGCAGGGCACTGAGTGTTCTGGGGAATACCCCTTAGTGACAGGATGAGGATGGTACATGGCATGTGAGCCAGGATTGGGTGTTCAAGGCTCTCTTCCCTAGTGGGGCCATGGGCCATTTCAAGTTCAAAGCCTAGATGCAAAGAAGCTCAGAAAGAAGAAGGAAGAAGTGAGAGAAGTAAGTAGGGGAAGAAATTAAAGAAGAAAAAACCACACATGAGGAGAAACCAACAAAAAACCACTGGCATCATGAAAAATTATTACAGATTAACTCCCCCAGGGGATCATAGTGCAGCTACCACAGAAGATCCCAACTATAAAGAAATCATGGAAATGACAGAAATGGCATTCAGCTTATGGATGACAAAAATGATGAAGGATATTAAAGGAGAAGTGTAAAACCACCAAAGAGAAATTGACTAAGAAAAGGACGAAAGATAAGACAAAGTCTCCACAGATTTGGGCAAAACTAGAAAGGATATAATGGAGCTTAAAGAATTGAAGGAGTCATTCAGGGAGTTTCAAAACAGTAAAAAGTTACAACAGCACATCAAACCATGGAGAATAAAGAATCTCAGAGCTTGAAGACGATGCTCTTAAGCTAACCCAGTCATTTAAAAAGGCAGAAAAGGCAGGGTGTGGTGGCTCATGCCTGTAATCCTCCCACTCTGGGAGGCAGAGGTGGGAGGATCCTTTGAGTTCAGGAGTTCAAGACCGTTGGTCTTGAACCTGAGCAAAACTGAGACCCTGGCTATACTAAAAAGAGAAAAATTAGCCAGACGTTGTGATGGGTGCCTGTAATTTTAGCTACTCAGGAGGATCATTTGAACCCAGAAGTTTGAGTTTGGTATGAGCTAGGCTGATGCCATAGTACTGTAGCCTGGGTAACACAGTGAGACTCTTTCTGAATAGATAGGTAGATAGATAGATAGATAGATAGATAGATAGATAGATAGATAACAGTGAGATTCTGTCTGAATAGATAGATAGATAAGAAAGAGAGGGAGGAAGGGAAGAAAGGGAGGGATGGATTGGGGAGTAAGAACAGAAAAAATCTCTTAGAGAATTATGGGACTACACAAAGTGCACTCAATAAAAATCTTAACAAACAGAATTCAGATATACGTCAAAAAAGTACATCATAACCAGATGGGCTTCATCCCAGGGATGCAAAGTTGGTTCATTATACTCAAATCCAGAAACATAATTCACCACATAAATAGAAGTAAAAACAAAGACCATGTGGTCCTGCCAATAGCTGTAGAAATAGCATTTGATGAAATTCAGCATCCTTTTTTGATAAGAACAGTTAAAATTGGCATTCATGGGACATTTCTTTAACTGATAAAGCCATCAGCAACAAACCCAATATTATTGGAGAAAAACTAAAAGCATTTCCTCTTAGAACTGCAACCAGACAAGGATATCCACTATCACCACCACTATTCAACATAGTGTTGGAAAGCCTAGCCAATGTAATCAAGTAAGAAAAGGATAGCTGGGATTTCCAAGTGGGAACAGAGGTCAAACTATTGCTCTTTACTGATGTTATAATCTTATACTTAGGAAGTCTCAAGCACTCAACTATGTGATTCCTTGGAGTGATCAAGAAATACAGCAATGTCTCAAGATAAAAAAAATCCATGTTCATGAATCAATTAGCCTTCAGTTAGCCTTCATATATGCTGACAACAGGCAAACTGAGAATCAAATCAAGGATACTATACCTGTCATAATAGCAGCAAAGAGAATGAAATTCTTTGGAATATACTTAACAAAGGATATGAAGGATCTTTTCACAGAGAACTGTGAAATAGCAGAGGTTGTTAATAAATGGAAGAACATACATGCTCATGGCTGGGAAGAATCAATATTGTGAAAATGTCTGTACTGGCCAAAGCAGTCTACAGATTTAATGCAATCACCATTAAAATATCAATGTCATACTTTGAAGAACTTGAGAAAATAGTTCTTCATATTGTATGGAGCCAGAAGAACCCCCAAATAGCCAACACAATTCTACAAAATAAGATGTGGTGGCATCACATTACCAGATTTCAGGTTATACTACAAGTCCAAATAGAGATATACATAGATCTGTGGAACAGAACTGAGAACATAGAGTTGAAACCAGACTCCCAGATCACCATCTCTTTGGTAAAAATGAACAAAAAAGCAGACCCTGGGGAAAAGAATCCTTACTTTTTAGCTACATGTAAACTTTTTAGCTACATGTAAAAGACTGAAGCTAGACCTGCACCTCTCACCATTTACAAAAATTAACCCACGATAGATAAAAGATTTAAATCTAAGACAGCAAACAATAAAAAGAAGAATATGTGAATATGTGGGGAAACTCTGAATCTTATTGGCCTAGGGAAAGAATTCAAAAAGAGGACCACATTGGCAATTGCAGCAACAACAAAAAGAAGTAGATAGGATCTGATCCAGTTAAAATGTTTCTTTCTGCAAAGCAAAGAGACAGCCTTCAGAATGGAAGAAGGCTCCAAAGCTTTTTTTTCTCAGTGTCTGAAGAAACAAAAGGGGAGGGGGAAATGGAAGATAGTATTTGCATGCTATGAATCTGACAAAGAGCTAATAATCAGAATCTACAAAGAAATCAAAAAGGAAAGAACAAACAGGCTCGGTGCCTATGGCTCAACGGGCTAAGGCGCCAGCCACGTATACCTTAGCTGGCGGGTTCGAATCCAGCCCGGGCCCACCAAACAACAATGACGGCTGCAACCAAAAAATGGCCGGGCATTGTGGTGGGTGCCTGTAGTCCCAGCTACTTGGGAGGCAGAGACAAGAGACTCGCTTGAGCCCAGGAATTGGAGGTTGCTGTGAGCTGTGATGCCACGGCACTCTATCCAGGGTGACAGCTTGAGGCTCTGTC
>CAUYRH010080422.1:0-20165 GCA_963574655.1 Perodicticus potto | reverse complement strand
TGGCTCAAGTGGCTAAGGCACCGGCCACGTACATCTGAGCTGGCGGGTTCGAATCCAGCCCGGGCCCGCCAAACAACAATGACGGCTGCAACCAAAAAATGGCCAGGCGTTGTGGCGGGCACCTGTAGTCCCAGCTACTTGGGAGGTGGAGGCAAGAGACTCACTTGAACCCAGGAATTGGAGGTTGCTGTGAGCTGTGATGCCACGGCACTCTATCCAGGGTGACAGCTTGAGGCTCTGCCTCAAAAAAATAAAAAAATAAATAAAAAAAAAGAAAGGAGACAGAAATACAAATTGTGTTCTTAAGAACATATCTGAAGTAAATAGTGGTAGTGGTTCATGCATGCTTTTAGAAAAGAAGCTTATTATATTACACAAGGAATCAGGGACAAAACTAGATAATGCTAGGAGACTTCGGTTTGTTCTGCTTGGTTCCATCTTGCATTAAAATCACACACTTAACTAAAACCTATTAATACTGGTCACCATTTCCCCTTGAAATGTAGGAATACGTAATATATAAATGAAAGAAAATGTAATGAAAGCAAGAAAATAATGTAAGGCAATGATAATGAATGCCTAATAATTATGATTTCAGAACTGAAACCTGGGCCCTAGCTGTAGTGCTATAGAACAACTGAAGCCTTCACATCTGGGTGACTGTATCACTGAAAAGCAGCTGCTTATATTTTTACAAAAATTTTCTTTACATACCTTATTATGTAACTTATATACGTAAGTTGAGAGAAATTAATCTTACTGGTAGATTTTTTCCTAATATATGGTACTTGTGATTTTATATTTTGATTGTTATACTGTTTTATATTCCAGAAGAGGTAAAACTGAAGAAAATAACATTGAGGTCATCAGCTATTTATTGTCTTCACTAAACTAATTTGTTGTCATTAGCAGACTTGGGCTCTGGGAAATTAATTATTGATTAAATACACCTTTTGTCCAGCACTACCTTCAGAATAAATAAGTCCAAGTTGGTAAGATTGCTTGTTTCAGAGGATATTGTACTCCCTATCTCCCATTATCGATAGGTCTAGCAAATTAATTCCATATGGTTATATTTGAAAATATAGCATTGCGTATAGACCTAGAGTTAACATTAGCTAAGGAACATAGTGTTAACTGGGAAACTCCAGTTCAACACAATGTGAAATTACACTGATGATTAAATTGAGTTTGGTCTATGTATTTTACAGTTCCCACATCCTAAAGAGACTTATGTATGAAGTAAAATGAGATTATTCGTTAGATTAGAAATACTTATGTTACTTTATGTTATTGTACATAATAATAATTTATATAAATAACTCCACATCAGGCGACGCCCGTAGCACAGTGGGTGCCGGGTGTGTTGGAACCCAGCCTGGGCCAGCTAAACAATGACAACTACAACCAAAAAACAGCTGGGTGTTGTGGCGTGCACCTATAGTCCCAGCTACTTGGGAGGCTGAGGCAAGAGAATCGCTTAAGCCCAAGAGTTTGAGGTTGCTGTGAGCTGTGACGCCACAGCACTCTACCGAGGGTGACATAGTGAGACTATCTCAAATAATAATAATACTAATAATAATAACTCCACATCATTCATTCTTTAAAGTGTTTGAGGTAGCCAATTTCTTCATTTGGTAATATCTTGATAATTGATTGAAAAGCTAAATTATCATTTTTAATGATCTGCTAGAATATTATTTAAACATATCATAATCAATTCATATTTATTCCAGTGTCTTAATTTTAAAAGTCCAGATATATTCTTGTATATAGATAATATTCATATCTCGTTTCTTGATCATTTGTTTCAGTTCCTATATAGAAGCTTTCCAAACCTCTGATTTGGCTTTGCCATCTCCTACCTCATTCTTGTTGAAATGATACTTTATAACTTTTATTAGGTGGGATAATCATAGAACTGAGAGATCCTCTGAATATAGCTTCAAATAAAATATATGAATACACTAGGATGTTGTTAGTACCAACATCTGTTTAATGGGCAGGTAACAGGAATGCTGTCACTCCAAATCTGAGAAATTGGAGTTTTAACGACTGTAGCCACAAACAAAATAATTTTCCGATTTTTCAGAGAGTCAAAGGAGCTTGGATTCATAAATGGATCTTTTTGGTCATATTTATTTGTATAACATAGTTACCTTTTAAAGATGTTGCCTCAGAAATCAAAGAGGGGAAATCATACTTTATGTAAAATGAAAGGGGCTCGGCACCTGTGGCTCAACGGGCTAAGACGCCAGCCACGTCCATCTGAGCTGGTGGGTTCAAATCCAGCCCGGGCCTGCCAATCAACAATGATGGCTGCAACCCAAAAAAGGCCGGGCATTGTGGCGGACGTCTGTAGTCCCAGCTGCTTGGGAGGCAGAGGCAGGAGACTCGCTTGAGCCCAGGAATTGGAGGTTGCTGTGAGCTGTAATGCCACGGCACTCTATCCAGGATGACAGCTTGAGGCTCTGTCTCAAAAAAAAAAAAGAAGAAGAAGAAGAAAGGAAGGATGTGCAGTATTATCTCCAGCTTGATGTACGGTGCACATCATTGCAAAAAGTGGTTCTGTTTATTCTGTATAAGACTCTTTCTCTGTGTCCATAGTAACTCATCATTGATTTGGTAATTATTTATTCCACCCCTCCCTTTATTGTACAAGTGTTACATACTAATTTTAGCAGAACAAGGAAGTAGAATAAATAAAATAATAGACCTCTATTAATATTTTTGTGTTTATCTTTTATATGTATATGTAAAACATTAGGCACATATTAATAAATACACACACCTTAATAGTTGTCTTTTTTCTGCCAGAGGAGATACAAACTGTTTCATAACCTTTTTTGGAAAAAAATCTTATATTTAGATACATCTTCCCATAAGTAAATATAGGCCAGTATCTCTTCGTCTGTTAATGCATGCTGGATTTACTCATCTACTTTGAACATTTAGCCTGTTTTCAGTTTTTCTCTATTGTAAGTAGCGTTAGAGTGACCATCACTGCATTTGTATTATCCTTATATAGATCTTTGCACCCTTATCCAGTTATTTCTTAGAATATATTCTTAGAAGTATCAATTGTTGGGACAAAGGCCATGAACATTTTAAAACTTTTTGTACTATCATTGCCATAGTGTTCATTAGGAAATTGGAGCCAGTAGAGTTTTCTTTTACAATACTGACACTGAGTATTATAATTCTAAAATACTGACACTGAGTACTATAATTCTAAAAATTATAATTTTTGCCAATTTGATTTCTTCATTGGATTAACTGCTTATGTCCTTGGCTATTTTTCTTTTGGGGTAACAGTGCACTGTTAATTTGTTATTAATAAATTATGCTAGCTAAATGGTGCCCGTAGCTCAGTGGGTAAGGTGCCGACCAGATACACTGGGGCTGGCAGGTTCAAACCCGGCCCAGGCCAGCTAGGATCAGCAATGACAACTGCAACAATAACAAAAAAAAAAAACAGCCGGGCGTTGTGGCGGGCACCTGTAGTCCCAGCTACTTGGGAGGCTAAGGCAAGATAATTGCTTAAGCGCAAGAGTTTGAGGTTGCTGTGAGCTGTGATGTCGCGGCACCTTACTGAGGATGACCAAGTGAGACTCTGTCATAAATAAATAAATAAATCTAGCTAACAAGCCCCTCTGTGGCTTTGTGATTTTGTAACAATAAACATATTTATATTTCTTTCACATGCACAAGAGAAAAGTCTGAGTTGGTTTTGAGCCCTTGTAGGCTTTTATTGTACCATCAAGGGCAGTTTTTTTTCAAATTTTATGTGGTAATAGTGTTGGGAAAATCCAATTTTGTAGCCTCCTCAAATGACATCATAATGATTCAAATGTAAGATGGAAGAAAAGATTAGAATTGAAGTAATGTCTCTCTTGTTATCAAAAATGCAAAGGGATTTCACCTAGGTTCAGTTGCTTTTTACACAAAAATCCAATTACTGAGATTGCCAAGGAAGAAAGGAATTTTTTATTATGAAAGACATTCATCAGGAGAATGGGAATTGGGACTCAAAATCCATCTCTTTCAACTATAAAGTTCAGGCGTTTTAAGGAGGGCTATGTGCTTTGGAGCTGGTAGTGGTGTAATTAACAAGGAGCTTTGTGCATTTGTGCAGGTTGTGGTAGATGTTGAGTCTTGCCATCCAGAAGCGCTGCTGGGGACCAGAATCTCAACTCCTTGTCTTGCAAAATCTGCCATTTCTGAGAAACAACTCAGGAAGGTTGAGTAGTCAGTTAAAAGTTTCAGGGTTCTGGTCATCATAACCTGAGGAGAGGATTATAAAAAGCCATAAGGGTCACTGAAATTTGTTCATAGAGCTGGTCTCATTCTTACCTTAAATATGTTTTAACTCCGTATGTGTGTGGGCTCATCATTTTCAACTCTAGGTCGAGAAAAATCAAAGGGTAATTTGATGATTACCCTTTCATGATTTCATGAAATTGTGAATTTCATGATTCCTGAAATTATGTTTAACTTAATTAAAACTTACGAACAATAGCTGGGCATTGTGGCGCGTACCTGTAGTCCCAGCTGCTTTGGAGGCTGAGGCAAGAAAGTCGATTAAGCCCAAGAGTTTGAGGTTGCTGTGAGCTGTGTGACGCCATAGCACTCTACCCAGGGTGACAAAATGAGACTGTCGCAAAAAAAAAAAAACTTACACTATTCACCTGCTTCAAAGATTTTGATCCAATCTGTTTTAAGTAACAGTAGGTGTTACTAATAATATTATTTCCTAGAATATCACATTTTGAACCTAATAAAATGGTAAATTTGGCTATGTTTATACTCATCATGTAACTTAATGATCCCTTGTTTCCCACATCTTTTTGAAATAGAGTCATAATTAAACATAAACTGAGCAGATTATTGTTAGATCTGAAGTATCAGTGTGGTCAGAAGTCCCTGAGTCACTGCCATATAGTATATTGGTTACTTCATATTTTACTGCAAAACATAAAATATGTTATGGTGCGATTTAACCTATAGAACCACTTTTCTTAACCTTAATGTTAATACTTTAGGGAAACTATCATAGTGAACAAAATACTATGATGAAAGCTTTGCAGAGGTTACTACAATAATTTAGTACTTCATTAGTTTCTTTAGTTTCCTAGGAGCATAGCATTGAATGTTTCTTTGTTGGATGTTTTGAGAACTAGTTTTCCATAGATTTAATTGTAACTGTTACAAGAAATATCATTTTTTAATCTATCTAGAAAGATAATCTTAAATGTACTTTCTGTACTTGGTTTAATTTGCGCTACTTTTGGAATCTGGTTTCTTTTAGAAACACAAACATACCTCACTTCTCAAACATTTAAAACATCTAATTTAGGAATAATACCCTCTCCTAAATATAAACACAGTTACCTGTATACTTTCTAACAAAAAAGCTAAATGGCACTAAAAATTTCCTAAGCCACATTTTTCGTTTTTTAACAAAATAAAATTCTTCCTGTTCTTCACATTCTTCTTTCAGAAATAAACTAACGATAGAGTTTATTCTTGGGAACCATTTCTTTCTGCCTCTTCTCTCATAATAAAGACAGGTATTCTTAGTACCTGGTTTCCCACCTAAAAAGTAAAACCTTTTAATAAATTTTAAGACCTTGGGATCTAAAGAGGGTAAATATTTTTCCCAATCACAGTGTGACACCGACAGATGAAACCAGTGCTACTGTGATTGTTTTATGTATGCATACTAACTGGAACTTCATTGTTCTTCCTATTGTGGAAATCAGATATGTTTTATATGTATTTGTAACTTAGAACCCTGCATTAGCCACCTTTACCCTCTCAAAGCAGTTTGCAGAATTACAGAGGCACAAAGCTTCTCCATGTAGCACCTCAAGTTTTATATTTTAACTAAGGTTTTGTGAAATTGTAGAATGTTGTATTAAAGTTTTAAATTTCTGTCTCCTATAACCCATATTATTCACATTATTTTGAGAATTATGAACAAAAGAATGAAATATTGCCTTAGCGTTTATTTAATACAGAAATATAGAGTGTCCCAAAAGTCATACCCTTTTAGTAGCTACAAAAAGAGAAAATGGGAAATTATGGCTAAATGTCCCTTTGATTACAAAATATTCATTAATTCCAAAATTTTACAAAGAGGTAGCCAACACACAGAGAATATTTTGTAAATAGTTGTAAAATTTTATAATGAATATTTTGTAAATAAAGGGGGACATTTAGCTATAATTTTCCATTTTTCCTTTGTATGGCAACTTTAGGGGCAACTTTTGGGGCACCCTGTAGATTATAGAAGCTAGGCTTGATGGTTTACACCTGTAATCTTAGTACTTTTGGGAGGCTGAGGTGAGAGAACTGCTTGAGGTCAAGAGTTCAAGACCAGCCTGAGCCACATAGCAAGACACCTTCTTTATAAAAGAAAAGAAAAGTTAGTCAGGCATGGCTATACAGACTTATAGGCTCAGGATGCTGAGGTAGGAGGACCACTTGAACTCAGGAGGTTCACTGAGGTTACAGTGTGCTATGATGACATCACTGTACCAAACAGAGCAAGACCCTGTCTCCCCCCCCCAAAAAAAAAAAAACTTGATTATAGAGTTTTATCATTAACATTTTTATCCACAGTTTTATTTGTGATGGTTAACAAATAAGGAGACACTTTAAAGCCATACTTTCAGAAACCAAAAATACATTTTGAGATCCAGATAATTTTTTATTTTTATTTTTTTATGTTTAAACTTGCTTCCTTATTCTATATCCCTAATGATCAGAATAGACTTTATATAAAATAAGTAGTTAAACTTAGGAATATATATATATGTACATATACACACACACACACATTATTTTTTTAATTTTTTAATTTTTTTTTTAGACAGAGCCTCAAGTTGTTGCCCTGGGTAGATGTCGTGGCATCACTGCTCACAGAAACCTCCAAGTCTTGGGCGCAAGCGATTCTCTTGCCTCAGCCTCCCCAGTAGCTGGGACTACAAGTGCCTGCCACAACACCTGGCTATTTTTTGGTTGTAGTTGTCATTGTTGTTTGTCAGGCCTGGGCTGGATTCAAACCCGCCAGCTCAGGTGCATTTGGCTGGAGCCTTAGCTGCTTAAGCTACAGGCACCAAGCCATAGGAATAATTTTTTAACTAGAGGTATAATATATATATTTTTTTTCCAGATCTTTTGTGGCTTTTCTAATGTACTTATTAATAAAATTATTTTGTTTCCACAATCTTTTTATCACTTCAGTTTTGCTTAAAAAAATGTTTTGGTGCATCTTACAAGGGTACAAGTGAAAATTACTAAATGTAGAATATAAATGTCTTCATATAGTGATTAAAAGGCTGTGAAGTCTATGTTAAATAGTTCAATGAAAATATTTCAGATTGTGGGTGGCGCCTGTGGCTCAGTGAGTAGGGCGCCGGCCTCATATGCCGGAGGTGGCAGGTTCAAACCCAGCCCCGGCCAAAAACTGCAAAAAAAAAAAAAAGAAAAGAAAAAAAGAAAATATTTCAGATTGTATATAAAGTCAGCACATTGTGCCCCATGATTGCACCGATGTACACAATTATGATTTAATAAAAATTAAAAAAAAAAAAAAAAGGTGTTTCAAGCTGGGAGACTTTGCAAAGAAAGCCCATGCGAAATCTTATCAGTAAATCTGATTGAGAATTCTGGTAGTGTGAAATATTCAAATTTCTTTGCTTATTTATATAAGATGTGTGAGGGTAGTTTGTGATAGTTAAGTAGAAGTTGCATTTAAATTTCAGTAACAAATTGAGTTAGAAATTTAAAAAGAGTGAGCAAATAGGTGAACTATGTGTAAATATTTGCTGTATATATGAATATTAACATTGTCCCTAAAAGAATTTAGAACAATGAAATTTGGAGTCACACGTTTGTGAACAGAGGTATTGGTTATTTTTAAATTAGTTTATATTTATGATAAAAAGAGGTTTATCAGTGAAATAAGGGAAGTTGTATCACTTTTTTGTAGGGAAATCTTTGACACACATACACACACATCTTTGTTCTTATCAGACCTTTCTAACATTTCCACATAATCTTAAATACGCATGTACAGGAACATAGGACTAGATGATGTCTTGTGCACCTTTTTTTTTTTTTTTTTTTTGCGGTGTTTGGTCGGGGCTGGGTTTAAACCCGCCACCTCCAGCATATGGGGCCGGCACCCTACTCTTTTGAGCCATAGGCGCTGCCCTACCTTTTATATTTAGCAGTCCATAGTGTTTTGCTTTAAGACATCTCTGTATTATGATTAAGGATAAAATGTTCTTATTACAGAAAATGCTTTCTTTTGGTCATTTGATGCACATTAGGCCAGTGGTTCTCAACCTTCCTAATGCCGCAGGGCTCTTTAATACAGTTCCTGTGGGTCGCAACCCACAGGTTGAGAACCGCTCTGTATTAAGCAAATATGTGTTACTTGAGTGAAGCCTCTTCTTTCCCTGCATTTCTCCTTCCTATCATTAACCTGGATATCTGGAATGTGGACTAAACTCTTCAATACTGTATACAAAGTACTAACTTTTGTACATTTGGTTACTGAGCTTTCTAAGAGCACCATTTCTGAAGTGAAGTAAACTAAATACCATTCTCTTTCAGGGATTGTGACATAGTTCTTACATGTGGACTCTTATGGCTTTATTTTTCCTTTCAAGGTTGAAGAGATGGTGCAAAACCATATGAATTACTCATTACAGGACGTAGGTGGAGATGCCAATTGGCAGTTGGTTGTAGAAGAAGGAGAAATGAAGGTAATTCCTAGGGGAATGTTATAGGTTGCAAAGTACGGCTCTGTTTCAGTCATATCATCAATACTCTTGGTATGAACAGGGATAGCATTTTCTCTTTTTTTGCAGTTTTTTTTACAGTTTTTGGCTGAGGCTGGGTTTGAACCCACCACCTCCAGCATATGGGGCCAGCGCCCTACTCCTTTGAGCCACAGGTGCCACCTGGGATAGCATTTTCAATTTACTTTAATACAAATTATTAAGTGTGATCAAAGAAACACAAGATACTGAGAAATAAAATGTCTTTCCTTCCCCTAGCTTTGCTTTTACTAATTTATGGTAATTTATAAATCTTTAACAAAATCATTCTGTTTTGCATAGGCATGGAGAAAATAAAAGAAAATTTGGGAGATTAGATATGAGTAGGTCACAATTAGCTGATGGTCCTCTCTTTGGACATTTAGTTTTGGATGTTTAATTTTGTTTCATGTATTTATTTATTTTTTGAGACAGAGTCTCACTTTTTCACCCTCAGTAGAGTGCTGTGGGGTCACAGCTCACAGCAACCTCCACCCCTTGGGCTTATGTGATTTCTCTTGCCTCAGCCTCCTGAGTAGCTGGGACTACAGGCACCCGCCACAACGTGCAGCTATTTTTTTGTTGCAGTTTGGCTGGGTCGGATTCAAACCCGTCACCCTCAGTGTATGGGGCTGGCACCCTACTCACTGAGCCACAGGCGCCCCCTGTTTCATTTTTTTTTTTTTTTAACATACCGAATGTTCTGCCCAGATTTTTCTCTCCCACTTTAGTCTGTACCTCAACTTCTTGTCCTTTCTCTAACTGTACCTTCTTTTGGGGGGTCGAGTTAAACATTGGTCAAGTAATCTTGTTCACAACCCTAGACACAGAAATAACAGGAATGAGAGATAAAGAGATGGTTTAAAACGCAACAACAGAGCTCTTTCTCCTCTCTTCCCCCTCTCCCCCTCTTTCCCTCTTCCCCTGCCTTTCTCTCTGTCTCTCTCCCTCTTTTCCCTCCTCCTTAATGCTGCTCTGCAGCATCCCCCATCAATAAAGACTTTTCGTACAAAAAAAAAAAAAAAAGGCAACAACAGCATTGAATTTTGAATTACCTTATTCCCTAGGCACTATGCTAAAGAAGTAGAGGTAATAAGACTCCCTCCAACCTAAAGCTTTAGTTGAGGACAAAGAATACTGACATTTAGAAGATACTAGTACTTGGCTCCATCTGATAATGTACTGAGTGAAGACTGAGATGCATCGTACAGAAAATTAGAAAAGAAAGAGAGCTCTGTGATTTGGAACAATTAGATTGCTTTACAGTGAGGGGAAACATTTGAACTATGTCTGGAAATGGAAATAAGGTTCTGACAAGGTGAGGCAAAAACTTGAAAGCAAATTTCACATTCAGGATTTTTACATAGACCATGTTGACCAGAATTATTCTAGCAAACAAGATATATAAGATGTCCTCTCCTCTTGAATAGAGAACGAATTAAGAAATAGAGGAGACAAATGAAAAAGCAAAATGTTATAATTCTGATAAGCTGATTGTAGAAAATAGCTTGAGAACACAAGGCCCCTGATATACCTGGATAAACACAAGTCTTCCCCATGGGAGTAGGCCCCCAATGCAGATCCGCATATATTCTCTTTGTAGAAGGGGTTGAGTCAAGCCTGCCTTGTTTTCCTCTTTCTGTACTCACCATTCAGATAAGCCACTGTACTTTCTCTGGGGAGGAGGAAGTGAAGGAGTGAAGAAAAGCGAGGGGTGATGATCTAGCTGAAATCTCTCTACCTGGAGTGAGGATTAGAGGATAAGCCTACAGCCCACAACATTAGAGAGAGAGAAGTTAAGGCACGACTGTGGAGAGTCTATTATCTGTAGCAGTAGGTTAGCCACTTTGTGGAAAGTTTCATTTTTTAGGAAAATTAAGCTGATAGGGGAGAAACTGGAGAACAAGAAGACCACCTAAGAGAGTCAGGCATAAGGTGATGAAAGCCTAACTAAACCATAAGTTAAAACAACAGTAGAAAAATCAGGCTATTGGATATCTCAGAAAAGATGAGTGACAAGCTTGTAGCTATGTGAGTTGTGAGGGGAAGAATCAAAGTCTGGAATTCCTAGTTTGGATGACTGGGGAAATGGTGGTTCCAATAACATGAATAAATAAGTATGTGTATAGGGGGAAATAATTTGGTGAGAGAGATTGCAAAGAGATGTGAGATGCCTAACACGTGTCTGGCCCCATAGGTACTTCATAAATTGAGAGCTGGAACTCCCCCATAACATTTCTTCATTTATCAAAATACCTTATTACAAAGTTCTCTAAAGTAACAAACTATTTTGATGCGCTTAATTTTACTCAGTACGTAAGGTACACACCCTCATATTTAAAGCAAGATAGATGTGCATTTATAATCTTTTTTGCTGTTTTAGCTGGCTTTAGCTTTCAATCATAATTGTGTGCCTGCTGTTTCAGACACTATCCTAGACATTGGGTATATAGCATTGAACAAAGTAGCCCCTAGTGCCTTTAAACAGGTTATATTCTAACCAGATTTATTTGGTCATCTTAACCATATTAAACAGTTCTTGAGAATGTTTGGTAAATAATGCCTAATTTAAATTGATTTTTTATTTTTAAATAGCTCACAATAAGTCATCACATGTGGATGTTTTTCATAGTTGAAGTTTACTTTGGATTTGTATAATTTTAAGTATTTTTATGTGGTCTGTGTTAATTCAAAAGTTTATTTTCTTTTACTTGAATATGTTCTCTAAATACATTTTCATAAATAAAAATTTAAAAAACTAATTTAAAAGCATCCTTTTAAGTTTGTACTTAGTGGTTTGATATTTTTAATTTTCAAAGTTTTTTAATTATATTTTCTTTAGGTATACAGAAGAGAAGTAGAAGAAAATGGTATTGTTCTCGATCCTTTAAAAGCTACCCATGCAGTTAAAGGTGTTACAGGACATGAAGTCTGCAATTACTTCTGGAATGTTGACGTTCGTAATGACTGGGAAAGTAAGCTATCATTATTAATATAATTTAATTGAATTGCTATTTTGAATTTAATATCAGATCTAACTTGGCTTTCTACATTTGATTATGGAATTTACAAAGTCGACATAGAGAATACTTAGAGAATCATATAGGCTACGAATAATACCTTACATTTAAACAGAGCTTTTCAGTGTACAAAATGCTTCTTAGTATATCATTTGCTCTAATACTCAATCATCCTCGGGGATGTATTCTCACTTTATGTACAAATAAAGTAAAATTCAAATCAAATAGGTGAAGTGACTTGTCAAAGACCACAAAACTAGTTGGTGGGATAGCCAGGACTGAAATTGAAGTTTTCTGTTTTATCATCTACTTGTTCCTAAACTGTTTGTTTCTGTGATAAATTCTAAATAAATCCTTCTGTGGTTAGAGTTGTTCTTAGTGTGTGTGTATTCTCCTTATGCCCCAATTTCATAAATACAGATACTTACATGTTTATCATTGACTGCTTGACATTCCATTTTTACAAATATGGTCACCAATCCCTAAATAGAACATTTTATTTACCCTCAGTAAAATTGGAAATAGGAAGGGATTATAGTGTTGGGGAATAGAATTACTTTATTCAAAATTAAAAATAGGCTGGGCACAGTGGCTCACACCTGTAATCCTAGCACTCTGGGAGGTCAAGGCAGGCAGATCACCTGAGCTTACGAGTTCAAGATAAGCTGGAGCTAGAGAAAGACCACCGTCTCTAAAAATAGCCAGGCATTGTGGTGGGTGCCTGTAGTCCCAGCTTCTTGGGAGACTGAGGCAAGAGAATCACTTGAGCCCAAGAGTCAGAGGTTGCTGTGAGCTGTGATACCATGGCATTCCACCAAGGGTGATAAAGTGAGACTCTGTCTCAAAAAAAAAAAAAATTAAAAATAAATAAAATAAATATGAAAAATAAAAGAAACTTTTTAAAGAGAATTGCTTTTTTGCTTTGGAAAAGAGATACTAGGCAAAAAACCAAAAAACAAAAAGTAAGAGTTCCTGGTGAATCAGACCTTACATCTACTTCCATAGTCTTAATACTAATTATTAACTGTCTTCCATTTGGGTTTAGCCTAAGTAAGGCAGGATTCTGTTCATTTTACTGTAATGTCCATTGTAATAAATTTTCAGCATGAGTGAGGTGATCACCTTTTAGGAAAAGGTAATATATCTTTTTGACTACTAATACTATTCTCTTCATTTCAGCAACTATAGAAAATTTTCATGTGGTGGAAACATTAGCTGATAATGCAATCATCATTTATCAGACACACAAGGTAAATACCTCTTCATTCATCCAAAAATATTCTAATGTTATTCAAACTAAAATACATAAATTCTCTAATGTAAAACTTGGCAGGAAATTAAATGTCATAAAAAATCCAGAGACTTTATTAATAATTTATGAATGTCATGTATTTGAAAGGTCTTTCAGCTTATTTAGAGCAGAAATTTGTATTGGTAAGAATCTGAGAAATGCAATCTTGAAATAGACTGCTTCATAAAAGTCTTATAGTTTCTCTTCATGCACTTTTTTTTTTTTTTTTCCAAGAGATGAGGTCTCAGCCAGGCATGGTGGCTCACACCCATAATTTTAGCACTCTGGGAGGCCAAGGTGATGGATCACTTGAGCTCAAGAGTTCCAGACCAGCCTAAGCAAGAGTGAGACCCTGCATCTACTAATCATAGAAAAACTGAGGCCAGAGGATCTCTTGAGCCCAGGAATTTGAAGATGCTGTGAGCTGTGATGCCACAGCATTCTACCTAGGGCAACAGAGTGAGACTCTTTCTCCAAAAAAACAAAACTAAAAGATGAGGTCTTGCTGTGTTGTCTAGGTTGTTCTCTTTAGCTCAAGTGATCATCCTGTCTTAGCCTCCCAGGTAGCTAAGACTATAGGCATGTGTTGTCACATTCTGCTTTCTTTATGTACATTTTAGATCTAGAAAAGAGCCTTCTGAAATACATCCATTTAAATACCTTCCTAACATATAAGCTCTATAGGAGATAAATGATGATTTACTCAATATGAAAGTGAATCATAGTCTCCCAGACAACAACAATAAGGATAATGGAAAGTATGATAATAGTGTATGTTAAGACTAATACATGTAGATATGAAAGTGATGTCAGTGGATTATCTGAAAACAGAGAAAAATTGCTGGGCATGACAAGAGGTTGGTCATACACCAGAACACACAGAAATATTACAATTTAAATTAGTTCCCTTTAACATTATTTTTCCCTCTTTTATTTTCTTTTTTCTTTTTTTAAGACAGAGTCTTGCTCTGTCATCCAGGTTGAATGCAGTGGAACGATCATAGTTGACTGTAACCTCAAACTCTTAGGCTCACATGATCTACCTCAGTCTTTTGAGTAGCTGGGGCTGCAGCAGTGTTCCATCATACTGGGCTAATTTTTTTAATTTTTTGTAGAGATTAAGTCTTGCTGTGTTACCCAGGCTGGTCTTGAAGTCATGGACTCAAGGAATCCCAATGTGCCAGCCACTGCACCTGGCCCCTCTACTATTCTTAATATTTAAATTTGTAGGATTAATATTTCTCTTTATTGTGCTCTGTTCCCCTTCTGAAAATTGCCAAATAATATATTATATATAAAATAATAAAAGGAATTAAAATTTTGGAAAGATCCACCAAAAACAAGATTGTATGTTATATAACAAATATAATGATTCAACAGGTACTTTGTTTTTCTTTTTTAAATGATTTGTGAGTTGAACATATGGAAATATTTGAGGTTTAGTATATATTCTTAAGTTCAGTCTAGTCATCTGAGACATCTTGTATCTAATATGTTATGAACTGTGCTTCATTTTACATGGTAGCTGCTCAAGGAATTGAAATTCTTATTTCAACAGAGAGATTTTGAAGTCTAATTTGAAATCTGAAATTTAGTAAATTTCAATATACATATCCAGTAATTTAGAACCAGAAAAAACTTTATTATCTGAAGATGATTGGTCATAGAAAACAATATGCTGAAGCTGTTCCACTTGGTAGAGGGAGGAATGGTGAAATAATGTTGTATTAGGATTAAAAAACCAAAAAATTAATATATCTTATATAGGGTGGACATAAAGTCCATGTCTAATTTAAAATAGTTTAACATAGTAAATTGCACACAAACTTTATGGACACTGTATGTGAGAAAATTTAAGATACTGTTATAATTATTTGCTAATTTTTGAAATAAACTACCCTAGAATAATTTTTTTCATGAAATTGAATTACACAGTACAATATATTTGACTTCTTTTTTTCTTTGCTTTTCAAGTCTTTGAATCTCTAAACATACCATTACCAGAGGGAATGGGGAGCTGTTACTTAATGGGTAGAGAGTTGCTGTTTGCAGTGATAACACATTTTCAAAATAAGATAATGGTGATGGTTATACAACACTGAATGTAATTAATGCCACTGAATTGTACACTAAAAAATGGTTAAAATGGCAAATTATATGATTATGTGTTTATATATATTTTTATGACTATAATTAAAAACATTCCTTTGATTATTTTGTACAAAGCCGTTAACTCAATGTTTATAATTTATCATTTGATAGTCTCAGATGCTTTTGATTTAAAATTTGACAGATTTAACCTTCAGCTAAGACATTTATTGGTTTTTACATTTGTTTTTCTGTTAGTTCCATGCTACATCTGAATATAAAGTACTAGTAGTGCAAATTTTCAAAAGACTTTTACTTCTCCTCAGAGAGTATGGCCTGCTTCTCAACGAGATGTATTATATCTTTCTGCCATTCGAAAAATACCAGCGTTGACTGAAAATGACCCTGAAACTTGGATAGTTTGTAATTTTTCTGTGGATCATGACAGTGCTCCTGTAAGTACAGCTAAATACATAATACAGAGCAAAGACAGTAACACATACCACACACACAGATGCTTTATTTAATAATGCTTCTTAGTTTGGGGATTATGTTAGATTGGCTGCTAGAAACAGTGTAGCCCATGTGGTGCTGAGGGCAACAGTCATGGCTGTGAATATCCCACCAGGACTGTTTTCCTTTCCTTCTGAACTTTACTGAAATGGAGCTAAATGGGCAGGCAGTTTATATAGACTGCTTCGCCCAGTTCTCTCTTTAGCATTACCAACTGCTGGCCAAATCTCTGTGGTTTCTACCTCAATTCAGCTCCATTTACTATTTAAGAGGAGGAAAAATCAGGTTGGCATGTATTATTTATTTGGTGCTTACAAGATTTCATTGGAGATTTTGATAAGAGATACGGTTCTGGTTAGCCTAATGTACCATTAGACCAACAGAGATTACAAAATCCTGAGTATTTACTGTTCTAGTGCTTTATTTTTAATTTTTGTTTTGGCAGCTAAACAATCGATGTGTCCGTGCCAAAATTAATGTTGCTATGATATGTCAAACCTTGGTAAGCCCACCAGAGGGCAACCAAGAGATTAGCAGAGACAACATTCTGTGCAAGATTACATATGTAGCTAATGGTATGTATGTTTTCATTTGTTTTTGCTGCTTAATGTGGATGTTCTCGATCATGGTCTACAGACAGTTTAGTCTTACCCTTTTTAGTTCTTATCCTTTTAGATCAGCTGAGAAATTATCTTCTGTGAAATTGGTCCCTGGTCCCCAACCTTCTTGGCACCAGTGACCAATTTCACAGAAGATAATTTTTCCAAGGATGGGGAGGGTAGGATTAGATTCTCATAAAGAGCCACAACCTAGATCTTTCCCATAACACAGTTTACAGTAGAGTTCGCACTTCTATGAGAATCTCATGCCACTCTCCATGTGCAGGTGGCAGTCTCAGGCACTGATGCAAGTGGGGGGGAATGGATATAAATACAGATGAGGCTTCCCTAAAAACTCCGCCCCACCCCTGCTGCTCACCACCGGGTGTGTGGCCTGGGTTCCTGACAGACCACAGACTAGTACCCAGTCTGCCACCCAGGGATTGGGAACTATAGCTTCAGGTTACCAATTTTTGCTTTGAGGAGATGTATATCAAAATTATCTGAGAAACTTTGACAATTACATGGCTGAATTTCCCCCTAGAAATTGTATATGAGAATTTCTGAAGCTAGAGTTGTATAAATAAATTTTAAAACTTCATATCTGGATTGCTATCATATATTCTTGGTTTTAAGAACCATTTTAATAGATAATGTGCCTAATAGAATTAGAAATGCAAGCAACAGTGAGAAGGGAAATTAATAGTTCTTCTCATTGTCAGACCTTTAGTTTTCTAAATCAGTGCTCCCCTAGTCCTTTAATAATTGCTAAATTCATATTTATTTCACTTTGATTCACCACTGGACAGCCCTTTTCCTCACTTGCTTTGATTCCTTACTATACCCCTTTTGCACGTGCAGGAGTCATTTGCATTCTCTCAAACCCTTTTTATACAGAGCTACAACTACTAGTATGTTTAAATAAGCAGTTGTATCTGAATAAAGTTACTGTTTAATTATAATAAAGATTAATGAATAAATCTACCTTAAATAACCAAAAGTGTTGCTATTCTAATATTTGCATGTAATTTAGGGAACCAAGAACATTTTAGAAAGGTAATATCTGTTCTGTTTACTATCTGTTGATGTCTGATGGTTAGTTGTAAGGAATGAATGATTAAGACTAAAAGATGGTAACTGGTCCAACATGAGGAATTTTTAAAAGGCAAGGGAATAAATAAAGTGCTTCACATCTATTTGAAGAATATATCTTAATAAGCTTTACTTTTCCTTTATCTTGCAGTGAACCCTGGAGGATGGGCACCAGCCTCAGTGTTAAGAGCCGTGGCAAAACGAGAGTATCCTAAATTTCTAAAACGTTTTACTTCTTACGTCCAAGAAAAAACTGCAGGAAAACCTATTTTGTTTTAGTATTAACGGGTATGAAGATCTATTTTATAATTTTTTTAATTTTATTTGACTAGTTTAACTCCCCAAAATCTAGTTGTTCAAAGTAGTTGCTATGTTTTACGATGTTCCAAGATAGAGAATTGTAGTTAATAGCCTTTAAAACTTCCTTTTTGTTATTTTTTCTACTCATGCTTATTTAATGAAATTTTAACATTATAGAACTATAGAATTTCAGAAGTGCAAATTCCCTATATTCTTTCCCAGAAATTATTATTATTATTGTATATTTTTCCAGACTTTTCTGTGTTGTACTAACATAACTTTTGACTATTTAAAAAACAAATGTGTTTAGTCCATACTTGGTATTTTGCAGCTCACTTTTTTTCACATAATAGTTTATTCAGTGTTAGGCATGGTGTCTCACACCTATAAACTTAGCACTTTTGAAGGTCAGGGTGATAGAATTGCTTGAGGCCAGCAGTTCAAGACCAGCCCAAGCAAGAGCAAGACCCTGTCTCTACAAAAAATAGAAAACTCAGCTGGGCATGGTGGCACACGCTGTAGTCCTCGCTATTCAGGAGGCTGAGGCACGAGGATTACTTGAGCCTCGATGATGCCACTGCACTTTAGCCCCAGTGACGTCAAGTACCTGTCTCAAAAAAAGGCAAAACGAAAACAACCAAAAACGTATCTTGACTATCTTCGTATAAAGATGACATGTATAAAACTGTCTTATTCTTTTAACATCTTTTATATGAATGTTGCAGAATTTAATGTGAGTCCATGTTAATGTCTGTGTTGGTTTCTTATTTTTATTATAAGACAGTGTTACACCGAACATCTTTATGCAAGGAGCTAGAACCTTATAACTTTTTTAAATAGGTAGTACATTAACATGGTTCAAAAATCAAAAGGATGAAAAAAGTGTATAGTGAAATTTACCATCTGTTTCCCTGTTCACCCAGGTTTGCTCACTAAAAACTAAATTTTTTAATTATTTGCTATATAATGTCACATGCATATGATTATATATACTATTAGTCATTTCTTGTGTATCTTTCCAGAGGTGGCTAGTGCCTAAACAAGTGAATACAAGTGTATTCTCCCTATACATATACTTTGTTGTTTTTGAAGAGGTTGCATACTGTTGGAATTTGCACTATATTGGTATATAAGTTCTTACTATATTGGTAAGGCACTTCCTCAGTCTTTTTTTTAATGGATGTACAGTATCCTGTTATATGGATAAACATAATTTATCTAATCAGTTCTACATCGGTAGATACTCATTTGCTAGAACAGCACTAATAATTGTATCCAGCTGTCATTTTGCACTTGCAAGTTTATATCTGGAATAAATTACTGGATATGTTACTTACTGCTGGCCCTGCTAGAGTTTTGTGCATTTCTAATTTAGATATTGCCCTTCATAGAGGTTTTACTAATTTTACCATCTCACCAGGAATAGGAGATTGAAATGCCTATTTCCCCATACTTCCTCACAATGTGTAAAGATTTTACCAACTTGATAGGTGAAAAATATGGTTTCAGTATAGTTTCTAATTGTATTTCTCTTCTCCTGGGTAAGCTTAAGTAGGTTTGGTCCATTGAGAACCATTTGTATAATTCTATTTTTGTAAATGTTGCATGTTAAAATTTACAACATTAGTAGGTATTACCAGTTCTGATATACAAGCAGTAAGTACACATGAACGTTCTCTCATCTCACCTGTATTGGATGTTAAATCATTGGCTGAGAAATTTATATTCTTAAGTTAATCTCTTTAAAAATAACATAGTCAATAACCAAAAAATGACATAATTTTAATTAAGTCTGATTATTAATGATGTTTATAGCATGTCTCTTTTTAAAAACGTGAAGTCTAGGCCCAGCGCCTGTGGCTCAAGCGGCTAAGGCGCCAGCCACATACACCTGAGCTGGCAGGTTCAAATCCAGCCCTGGCCCGCCAAACAACAATGACGGCTGCAACCAAAAAATAGCTGGGCGTTGTGGCGGGCACCTGTAGTCCCAGCTACTTGGGAGGCAGAGGCAGGAGAATCACTTGAGCCTGGCCAGGAGTTAAGAGTTTGCTGTGAACTGTGATGCCATAGCACTCTACCCAGGACTTGAGGCCCTGTCTCAAAAAAAAAACATGAAGTCTAAATTTGTTGTCAGGTACTAACTCAAGAGTTATTACGGCTCGGCGCCTGTGGCTCAACGGGCTAAGGCGCCAGCCACGTACACCTGAGCTGGCGGGTTCAAATCCAGCCTGGGCCCGCCAAATAACAATGACAGCTGCAACCAAAAAATGGCCGGGCGTTGTGGCGGGCACCTATAGTCCCAGCTACTTGGGAGGCAGAGGCAGGAGACTTGCTTGAGCCCAGGAATTGGAGGTTGCTGTGAGCTGTGAGGCCACAGCACTCTATCCAGGATGACAGCTTGAGGCTCTGTCTCAAAAAATAAAAAATAAGT